>JAUELO010000179.1:7942649-7961657 GCA_032357855.1 Amphibolips quercusostensackenii | reverse complement strand
CTAACGATCTGGACCTTCAGTTTTTGACACAAAAAGAGTATACCAAAGGCCAATCTAATAGATTAATTTTTTCAAAAGTTATCTTGCTCACAGACAGACATACATACAGACAAAATACAGATATGCATACATACATACACACATACATACATACATACTTTCATACATACATACATACATTCATACATACATACATACATGCATACATGCATACATACATACATACATACATACATTCATACATACATACATACATACATAACGTATATACATCTAGACAGACATACAGACAGACACATTCGTAAAAACCTGTTTTTTTCGGGTTTAGGAGATCTCAAAACGTAGATATTTAACAAAAATAGGGTGGGGGGGTCAAATTTTACACAAATATAATACCTTCTCTGATGATAATGTAAAAAATGCATCTTAATGTAAAGTGGTCCTAAGAAAATTTATGTATATAATTTAGGCGAGACATTTTATTAGTTAAAATGTTATTTTAGCTTGTATCGTTTTTTAAAAAGTTAATTTTTTTTTATTTAGAATGTATTTTTATGATTTTGAATGCACAATTTTTGTTTATTCATCTGTTTTAGTACGTTGCATTGTTTCCCCAAAAATTAAACTTTTTTTATTGTCAATGTTATTTTTAGGAATAAAAAAGAAACTATGCATCCTATCAAAACATGATTTATAACAAATTTGTAGCTTTTTTTGGTAAACAAATTTTGTCCATTGATTTTTCTTGCAGCTTGTGTTGTTTGCCGAGAAATTTAATTTTTATATTCTTAATGCTGTTTTTTACGAATAAAAGAAAAACTACGCGTCGCGTCAAAAATTAAATGTGAAGAAATCTGTAGATCTTTTTTAGGTGCACAATTTTAGTAGAGTCATCTTTTGTCGTATCTTGCATAGTTTGACTGCAAAATGGAATTTTCATATTTTTTATTATCTTTTGTGAATTTAAAATGAGAATTTTTGTTCTTCCGGAAAAATTCCAAAAGTTTTTATTATAATTTTGTTAGGTGTTCAAAATTCAACGTTTTTCTTCATTTGACTTTTTTTCATATCTTGCGTTTTTTGGCCTAAAATGTTCATTTTCGTTTGTTTTTTCTTTATTTTGAAAATGCTATAACTTCGGTAAATTAAGTTTAATAAAAAAAAGTCATGAGGATATATTATTTGTATTTTTATGTACTTCTTATAACCGTACATAGAATGTTCAAATCTTAAAAAAAGTGATCTCAAAAATGTTTAAAATGTGCTCACTTTTCGAATTTTCATCCAAAATGGCTGGCCAACGAACATGTTTAGCCAATTTTTTTTAAATTTTTAAAAATTTTTAGTTATTAAGAAAATTATAAAAAAAAACAATTTTAAACAAAATAGTGTAATTTTCAGCAAGAAAGATGGCTCTCCAAATAATAAAATTTATTTTCAACAAAGAAGTTAAATTTTGAACCAGGAAGAATAATTTTGATTAAAAACGATAAATTTACAATAATATATATATTTTAAGCAAATTGTTAAATTTTTAACCAAAAATAGGATCTTGAAATTTTCAGTTAAAAAAATTATAAAAACAAAAAATTTCAACAAAATAGTTAAAATATTAGTAAGAGAGATGTCTCTTCTAATGATAAAATAAATTTTTAACAAAAAAGTTTAACTTTTAATCCAGAAGATTAACTTTGTACCAAAAAAGACAAACTAATAATAAAATCCATTTATTTTTAAACGGAATTGTTAGATTTTTATCAAAAACGATCAATTTTAATCAAAAATTTAATTATTAATTAAAATTATAAATTATTAAAATAAATATTCAAAATAAAATATTAATTAAAAACTAAATTTTTAACGACAAAAGGAAAATTTGAAAAAAATTATTAGGATTTGCAATCAACAAATTAATTTTTATCAGAAAAGTTCAAAAATAAATCATGTAGTTGAACCTGCACTAAATGTTGAATTATTATCCAAACACATACATATTTAACAAAAAATTGAACAAATTTTACAGTTGAAAAATTTTTTTTTAACAAAGAACAAACAAATCTTCAAGAAAGTAGTTACATTTAAAAAAAGAATACATTTTTAACGAAAAACTATGTATCTTAAACCAGATTAGTTAAATTTTCTGTTAAAAGAATTAAGGTTCTACCGAATAGAAGCTCATTTCAAACTACAGATGAATTTAAAAATAATGTAATGAATTATTATCTCAAAATATAAATGTTAATTAAAAGAGTTTAAATTTAAATCAATTTTTGAAATTTGGATTTAAAAAATCATCATTTTTTAATTTTCATCTAAAAAGATAAATTTTTTTAGCAAGCGGTTGAAATTTTTATTAGAAAAGATAAATTTTCAACCAAAAATTAAATTATCATATAGACGGTTAAAAAAATTACTTTAAAGAAGTGCATTTTCAAAAAAATAGTTAAATCTTTAACCAGAAAGTTAAATTTTTAAGGAGAATGATGACTCTTTAAACAGAAAAAGGTTTTTTCATCGAAAGAGTTTATCTTTTCACCAAGTAGTTGAATTTCAACAAAAAATATAAATATTCAACAAAGAAAATAATTTTTTACAAAAAAAGATAAATCCTTAACTAATCAAATTAATTTTTAAGCCAATAGTTGAATTTTCATTTATAAAAGATAAATTTTTAAACTAACTAGTTGAACTTTCAGTTCAAAATAAGAAATTGAACCTAGTAGTCGAATATGCAACTGAAAAAAGTACATTCTATATCAACTAAAATAGAATAATTGAATTTTATTTAAAAATTAATTTTCAATAGAAAGCTTAAACCGGAAGTTTGGTGCTGGAAGAGTGAGAATAAAGAGAAAGAAAGGTTGAAAAGAATAGAACAAAGAATAGAAAGAAAAGAGAGAGAAGAAAAAAAAGAAACATCGTGATAAAGGTTTTAAGATTGGAGGGAAAGGAGCTGAAGGAAGGAGTAGAAGAAGTACAAAAAAGGATTGGTGCTAAAGTAGAGATAGAGAAAGTGCGAAGGGGAGGAAGGAAAGACAGAAGAGCGGAGAGAATGGTTCTGGCGAAACTAAAGAAATAGGAACATAAGAGGAAAGTGATGTTGAAGAAGAGAGTGTTATATGAAAGCTCGGAGAGAATAGAGGATGATTTGACATGAGTAGAAAGGAAGATGCAGTTCAAGTTGAGGCAAATAGCGGGAGAGGAAAGAAGGAAAGGAAATAGGAGGTGGGTTAGGTATAGCAGTATGCATATAGAAGGTTTGTGGTGGGATTGGTACAAAGAAAAGGAAGATATAGTAAAAAATGAGGTTTAGGAAAACTAGGAGAAAAGGGAACAGGAGATAGGAAAACGAGAAATAGTAAGGAACAAAAAGAGACGAGAAAAGGATGTAAGGAAAAATGGGTGATATGTTACTGGAATATATCAGGGTCAGAGAGAAAAAATAGGGAGTTTATGAGCCATTTGGCGCAATGAGATATAGAAGTAATTGTTAAGACATGGCTAGATGAAATGTAATGGAAAAGAGTAAGAGGAAGGTTACCAAGAGGTTACAAGTGTCAATTTCAAAATGCAAAGAGAAAGAATAGAAAAGGCAGAGCAATAGGAGAAGTGGTGATAGGAATAAGAAACAAATGTATAACAGGTAAAAATAAGAAAGAGATGAAAGAACAAAAACAAGAAATAATAGCAGAAGAGGGTAAGATGGGAGGAGGGATGTAGAAAATAGTGGGGGCTTATGTAAACGGTGATATGCAGGAAAAATCAGAGGAGATGAAAGAACTGACGGAAGAAAATAGAGAAGAGATTAGGCTTATAATAGGGGGAGATTTCAATGCCTGAACAGGAGATACAGGAGAAAGGGAATGGGGAGGAGAGCAAGAAACGAAATCCAAAGATAAGACACTGAATGAGGAAGGAAAGAAATTGTTGAAGAGCTTAAAGAAGTAAGGATAGTTTATCTTAAACGAAAATATAGAGGAAGATGAGAAAGGGAAATATACACTCTCAGAAGCAGAAAGGGATACACTAATTAATTATGTAATAGTGGATGATGAGGTAAGAGAGAAGGTTAAAAAAATAGAAGTAGGAAATTATATAAATTCGGATCAATTTTCTATAATAGCGACATTAGAGGAAGAAAAAAGGAATAACAATATAAATACAAAGAAATCAAAGGTAAAAAAGCAGGACAAGGGGATTGGTCAAAGAAAGGAAAAGAAAAGTTTAAAGAAAAGGTCAGAAATATCAAAATGGAAAAGAAAAATGTGGACAAGGAGACGGAAAGAGTGATAGGAGAGATAAAAAAAGGATTAGCGTGCACAAGCAAAAAAGTAGATAGTAAAGGAGGTAATAGAAATGAATGACATGAGAAATACAAAGAAAAAGGAAGAAGGTCAAAAAGAAAATAAGAAAATGAAAAAAAGGGAAAAGCAGTGGAAAAGAATATAGGAGAAAAAAAAGGCGTATACTGATTTGTGTGATCAAAAGGAAGAAGAAGAAATCAATAGGTTTGAGAAAGACACGTAGATGGCAAGAACGAAAGAAGACGTTTGGAAGGTAATAAATAGAAAGAAAAATAAGAAAAACAGTAAACATGGATTTCTAAGATAGTAGAATAAAAAAAATATTCGATTGATTTGTTAGGTAGGGGTAGAGTAAATAGTTAGGAAAGAAGGAAAATATGGTGAAGAGAGAGATGAGGAAGATGATATAACAAGGGAAGAAATAGCCTAGGTGTTCAAAATAGTGAGTGATGGAAAGGCACTTGGTGTAGACGAGATTTCAAATGAAGTTTAAAAATATGGAGGGACAGAATTAAAGGATGAGCTTGGATAATGTGCCATAGAGTATGGAGAGAAGAGAGGTGGCTAGAGCTATGGAAGGAAGGAATAGTGGTACCTATAGTCAAGAAAGGCAAAAGGGAGGAGGTTAAAGATTATAGAGGAGTGACATTAATGCCAAAATTGTATAAAGTATATGTGGCGGTTTTATCGGAGAGGTTAAAAAAAAGTCGAGAAAAAAAAGATAGAGACACCAAGTCAGATATTGTTTAGGAAGCGGATAATGGTGACGGACAATATATATATATATATATATATATATATATATATATGTCCAGAACTGTTTAGTAAATAAAAAAAATTAAAAGGAAGAAAAGGAAAATGATAGCAATGTTCGTGGACTTCAAGGCGGCTTTTGACTCATTAGACCTTAATTACAGGATAAGAGAAACACTAAGATAAGAAAAAGTTTAATTGAAATGTCAAAAAGATAAAGATAATGAATTTCAGAAAAGGAGGGGAAAGAAAAAAAAGAATGGACTGGGAGATGAAAAGAAATAAAGTTAGAGGAAGAGAAAGAATTTAAATACATGGGATAAAACTCACAAACAAATGAAGATCATGGAGCACATGTAAAAGAAAGGATAAAAAAGCAGCATGGTTAATAAGACAGATATAGGGAATAGAAAAAAAAGGTTAAAAAACATTGGAGAAAAAGAATGTGGCTATTTGATACGCTAGTATGACTGGTATTAGGTTATGAAGCAGAGATATGGGGATGGAAAAAAGGGAAAGAGATTAAGAGTTTACAAGAAAGATATAAGGTAGACGTTAAGGATAGAGGACGAGCGGAAAAGAGTGCATGGAAATGTAAGACAAAGCTTCGGCAAGCAAGGGGAGGGAAGTTAGCGAGAAAGTGTTTAAAAGAGGTTCAGGAAAGGAGAGGGAGGGCAATAGAATTAACGAGATGGGAAGAAGAAAGAAGGAAGTTCTTTAATGATAGAGATATAGAAGACGCGACTAGAGTAAACTATGGAGAATTGGAAAAAAAGAGTAGAGAAAGACAAATGATAGAAAGATGGGGAATGATAGGGGATGAAGATTGGCAAAAATAGCAAGATTTAGATTAAGAAACGAGGTAAGGGTAGGGATGTTTTAGGAGAAGAAAGAGAACAGAAAGTGCAGAATCTGTAAATGGGAAGAGGAAATATGGAAGCATGCATGAGAAGGATACAGGAGAAGAATGAAAAATAAAGGAAACTAGTTAGAGAATGTGGTGAAAATTCTAGGAAAGGATGGATTGAGGGAAGATTGGATGAAGGATTTGGAGGGGGCTAGAGAAGCGAATAAGAAAGAATTAAAAAATGGATGTAGAAAAAAAATGTTAAAATGGAGTTACAAAAAAAGTGAAAGAAAAAGGAAGTCGCTTAGACTAGAAGCCTAGAGATTCGTGAGTAATGATAATAATTTTTTAATCAAAAATTAAATTCTTAAATAGATATTCAAAAAAGTTACTGTTCAGAAAAATGAATTTTCAATAAAATAGCTCAATCTTTCATCAAAGAGTTGAATTTTTGACGAAAGTGACGAATCTTTAAAAAAACAAAAGGAGTTTTTATACAAAAGAGTTCAAATTTTAACTAAGTAGTTAAATTTGAACCAGAAAGATGAACTTTCAATTAAAAATAATAATTTTCTCCAAGAAAAGACGAATCTTTAACAAATTAAATGAATTTTCAAACTCATAGTAACTAAAAAATTCCTTAAAAAACCTAAAAACTAAAAAATCACTGAAAACCATAACTAACAAATAAATATTTTAATCCAAAAGATAGAATACTTGCATTTTTATTTAAAAAAATTGATTTTCAACAAATAAACACACAAAAAAAATGGTTGAATTATTAACTAAAAAATGGATTTTTGTTAGAAGAGTTCAGCTTACAATCATTTAGTTGCACCTACAATGAATTTTTGAATTTTTAACTAAAAAAGATACATTTGTTACAAAATATAGAACAGGTAAATTATTAGTTAAAAAGTTAATTTCGCAGAAAAATAAGGAATTTAAATTCAAAGAGTTGAATTTCTAACGAAAATTATTAATCTCAAACTAGAATAGTTACATTATTAGTTGAAAGAATCAATCTTCAACCAAAAAGACTAATTTCCAGCCAAAGAGACGAATTTTCACACACATTAAAAAATCTTTATCCGAAAAATGAATTTTTATCAAAGGAGTTCAACATTCAACTAAAAAGATGAATTTTCTACCAAAAAGATTAATGTATCACCAAAAATACGAATTTTCAGCAAAATATATACATTTTGAAACAAGAAATTGAATTTCTATTAAAAATTTTACAGGGTGTCAAATAAATAAAAAGAGTTCTTAAGATTCGTGAGAAAAATATAAATGATAGTTGCCTGATGAATTCGGAAGAAAAATTAAAGAAGATTACAACATATTTTTAATTTTTTTCTCAAATTTTTAAAAAGAGTTTAAAAGATTTTAAAGTAAATTTTTGCAATTTTGCTATACTACATATTCTAAGAAAAAATTTGACTAACTTCAAGAGTTATTTAGAAGTTTTGAAACGATTTAAAAATAATTAAAGCTTATAAAGATTTTCAAGAATTTTGTAAAGTTTCAGGAAAATGAAAAAAAAATTTAGTTTCCAAGAAAAAATTAAAATGGTTTTCTTATTTCGCAAAATTAATTTAAAGAGGTTATTTAAAAAAATTTGTGAACATTTTAAAAGATCTCTAAACTTGGCGAAAAAGAATCTGAAAATTTTAAGGCAATTTTTTTAATTTTGCAGAATTAAAAAAAAAGGAAATGTCACAATAATTTTTAAAGATTAGAAGGCCAAAAAGGTCTAAAAAGATTCAAAAAAGAATTCTCTTAAGATTCGTGTGAAGATTTTTGATGATTTTTTATTTTTAAAAATAAACCCTGAAAGAAAATTTAGAAAAAGGTTCTTAAATATTTTAAACGATTTCGAAGCTTCAAAAGAATTTTAAAAGGTTTCAAGAGAATAAAAATTCTTTTCTAAAATTCTTGGTAGAATTTGGAAGATTATAAGGCAATTTTTTTACATATTGAATGATTTTTAAAATTTTTTTTAAAAATTCAAATTAATTAAAAATATTTCCAGGTATTCAAGACATTTGGAATAGATTAGAAATATTTAACAGCCTAGAAATATCCTGAAAATTTATCAAATATTCCGATTTTTTTTCTAAAATTTTGTAAAATCCTATGAAATAAAAAAATGTATTTAAAATTTTTTCAGATTCTGTTTTGACAAATCTGAAATATTAAATATTTTTTAATTTTCTCAAGAATTTCTTAAAAATTATATGATTATAAATTTGAAAAAATTGATAATACTTATTTTCAATTATCATAATTAAATTTTATCTCGTATTTAAGTGTTTGAAAACTTGAAAAAAAATTGTTGTTTTTAATTTTGCTAAGGTATTAATAACATTATTTTGTATTTATATAGTACTGAGAGAAAGCCTATTATTTTTTTAAACATAGTAGGAGTAAAAAGGTCGAAAATAACGTTACGTAATATGTGAACGCTCCTCAACGAGATGAATTTTTAAATAAAATAATGAATTATTATCCCTATATATGAATTTTTTACAAAGCTTTTTAACTTTTAACGATGTTATTAAATTTTTAACTAAAAAAAAATATTTTTTAAAAAGAGATGAATTTTTAACAAAAAATACAAATTTTCAACAAAATGGATGAATTTTCAACCAAATAGTTGAATCTTTATTTTAAAAAAATACATTTTTCAAGCAAGCAGTTGAAATTTTCACTTAAAAAGATAATTTTTCAACTAAAAATTCAACTATTCAATATATAATTTAGAAAAATGACTGTTTGAGAAAAAAAAATTTTTATTAAAAAAGTTCAATCTTCAACCAAAGAATTCGATATTCAACTATAATGTCTTTAAACAAAGTCTTTGAACAAAAAAATGTAATTTTTATCGAAAAATAGAAACTTTCAACCCAGTGTCTAACCTTAAATCAAAAAGATAATTTTTTAAGCAAAAAGAATAATTTTTTATGAGAAGATAAGAATCTTCAACAAATCACATAAATTTTTCAACCTAATAGTTGAATTTTCATCTGAATAAGATAAATTTTAAAAATATTTTATTTGACTTTTAGCTGAAAATGAAAAAGTGTCAAACCAAAAGTTAAATTTGCAACTAGAAAATATACATTTTGAACCAAAAAATAGAATAGGTAAATTTTCAGTTAAAAAATTTATTGTCCACAAAAAAACACAAATTTGAAACAAAATAGTACAATCATCAACTAAAAATTGCATTTTTATCCGAGGAGTTCAGCTTTCAATCAAATTGTTGCATTTGCAATCGAATATTTAAATTTTTAACTAAAAAAGATCGTTTTTAAACTTAAAGTGGAGCAGGTACATTTTTAGTTAAAAAATTAATTTTAAACAAAAAAAAACAATTTTTAAGAAAATAGTTACATCTTCAACCAAAGGAATAATTTTAACGAAAATTATAAATCTCTAACTAGAATAATTACATTATTAATTAAAACAATTCATATTTGATTAAAAATCCTACTTAACAACCAAAGAGACAAATTTTAATAGTCAAGAATCATTCAAAAAATAAATTTTTAACAAAGGAGTTTAACTTTGAACTAAGTCTTTTGATTTGTGAGTAAAAAGATAAATTTTCCACCAAGAAGATTAATTTTCTACCAAAAATACAAATTTCTAGAAAAATATGTAAAATTTGAGCCAAGAAGTTGAATTATCATCTAGAAAAAATAAATTTCCAGTCTGAAATGAATTTATTTGGTAATTTATTTAATGAATTAATTAAATTTATCTTTAATTTATATTATTTATTTCACACAGGACTTCAACTTTCAAGCAAGTATTTCAATTTTTTAATAAAAAAAACTTTAACTTTTTACGATAGAGACAAATTTTTTAAACAAATATATGAATTTTTAAAGCAAGAAGTTAAAGTTTCAATAAAAAAAAATTTTTAACCTAAAATATTATCATCAAATAAAAAGTTAAAAAAGTTACTTCACAGCACAGAAAAAAAGAAATTTTCAACAAAACAATTGAGCTTTCAAACAAGTAGTTGAATTTTAAATAAAAAGATAAATTTTCAAGCCAGAAGAATAATTTTCTACACAAAGAGACAAATCTTTAAAAAATGACATAAATCTTAAACCTAATAGTTAAATCGTCATCTAAAAAATAAATTTCCGAACCAAGCAGTTAAACTTTCAACTGAAAACAAAAATTTTAAACACACAGTTAAATCTTCAACTGAAAATTTAAATTTTTTTCTAAAAAAAGAAGAGTTCAATTTTTATGAAGAAAATTACTTTTTAAACAATAAAAACACGAATTTCAACAAAAAGTAATTAAATTTTTAACCAAAAAAAATAAATTTTCAATAAAATAGTAAAATTCTCAGAACAGATGAATTTTCAAACAAGCAGTTCTATCTTGAACCAAACAAATATAACTTTTACCACAAAAAAAGAATTTTAAATCAAAAATATAAATTTTTAACTAATGTATGAAAAAAATTCTTCTTTCGTGAAAGGAAAAAGTGTCAATCAAATTATTCAATTTTAAGCAAAAAGGCAAATTTGTTATAAAACGGCTGAATTTTCAGCCTAAAAAAGTAAATTTTTAAAAACTGTAAAATTTTTAACTGATAGTCAAATTTGTAACAAAATATTTAAATTTTTTCGAATAGAATGATTTTTAAACAAAATTTTTAAATTGTAAACAAAATAATTATAATTTCAACTGAACAATTACATTTTCGACTAAAAAAGATACATTTTTAACCGGAAATAGTTGGATTCACAATCAAAGAGTTGAGTTTTTAACCAAAATTTTGAATCTTAAATCAAAATAGTTAAATTTTTAGTTAAAAAAATAATTTCGAAACAGAAAATAAGCAATTATTATGACTCTGAAAACTGATTTTTCCAGAGTTAAAAAATCTTTTTTTTTCATGTCTTTCTATAGATTTCATAATATTTTCTATCCAGGTGCAGGAGAATTCCTAGTTTACCAATTTGTTACTTGTTAAAATTAACTTTGTTGCTACTGTCTTTACCAAAAAAACTAACTTATTTCAGCAACTAATTGAAAAAAACTAGTAGCTTTCCATCCTTGTTTGACTTATCTAATAATGAAAATAAATTTAAAATTCTGGGTATAAGAAAATTTTTTTTCTCCTCTAGAATCTCTTGAAAGTACCTTAAAAATAGTTTTTTAGTAATTTGCAGTCCGTAATCACTCTGAATTAATCGATAAGATTCAGGCATATATTATCAAGTTCTCGTTCGTTTCGAATAATTCGAATTCAAGGAAGAAAAGTTCCAGCGAAAGTTTAAAATTGAAAAATTCTCTTATTTAAATGAAATTGCTTGAGGTTCCTAAAAGTGTCTTTATTCAAAGTGCAGAACATTTTTCTTTACTACAGAAATAAATATTTGATCTATGAATTTCGAGGCAATCCAATAATTTCTGTCTGGCCAAACCCATCTTTGACTACTTAATACTTAAATTCAATCTCAAATAAAATTCCAAATTAATTAACAAAGATTTTTGAGTATTTTAGATACGTTAACAAAAAATCTAGAAGATTTTGGTTTGATTTTCCAACCTTACTTAATTAAAACACCTTGCTTTGCAATCTTCTACACACTTTTTCGAAATTTTAGGAAATCGTTGCAAATGTATGAAATCCTTTTCTTCATTTTCTCTTAAATTTTATTTTTAGAAATAAAAAAAATACTTAAAAATTTTGTTCACAAATCTTAGGATAATTGTTTTTTTTTAATCTTTTCAGAATTTTTTATCAATTTTTGTAAAATTTGCAAAATTAAAAAAAAATTGCCTTATAATCTTTTAGATTCTTCTACAATTATAGAAATCTTTTGAAACGTTTTGAAATCTTTTTTAATAATCTTTCGAAATTAATTTTTTTTAATTGAAAATCATTTAAATTTTTTCTAGGAACCTAAACAATTTTTTTTTCATTCACGTGAAACCTTACAAAATTAAGAAAAAAAATCTTAACAAGTTTCAATTATTTTTAAATCGTTTCAAAACGTCAGAATATCTCCAAAGCTGACTTAAATTTTTTCTAAAATCATATAATATAAAAAAATTTTTAAATGTTGCTTAAAAATCTTCTACACTCTTTTAACCAACTTGAAAAATAATTTTAACAAATTTTGTAATTTTTTTTAATTTACTTCTAAAATTCATCACGAAACAACTATGTGAAATTTTGCTATTGGTCATAAAAACATTTTTTTATTCTTTTAACAACATTTTTTCATAAAAAATGCAAATTTCGAGTAACCATTTATTTGTTTTATTTGTTTTTAATTTTATATAAATATAGTTTTGCTAAAAATCTTTAAAAAATTTAAAAGATTTTTTAAGGTTTTAAGTTGAGTACTGAATAATTATTTTCTATTGTATATAATCATAATTATATTTATAGGCTTTTATGCAATCTAGTAGCTACTTAAAAGTAAATACTGAATAGTATCAACTAATACTACTTTTAAAATCATTAATTTTACCCTACGCGCGCAATTTTTCAAATTCATTAAAAATATAATTTTTCATACAAAATACAAATTTCGAATGACTATTTTTTAAGTCAATTTTTTCTTAAAGTTATAAAAATATAATTTTCCTGAGGCTTTTAAAAAAATATACGAGGTTTTTTTAGATTTAAAGTGCAGAAAATTTTTCTTTATTACCTATGTAAATATTAAATTTAAAAGAGGTCAGTACAATCCAGTAGATTTCTGGCTGACGAAACCCATCCTCGACTACTGGATACTCATTTATAATTATAATTCTATCAATCAGGTCCTATGCAATCCAGTAGGTCTCTGGCTGACTAAAACCATCCTTAACTACTAGATACTCATTTATAATTATAATGATATTAATAAGGTCCTATGAAATCCAGTAGCTTTTTGGCTAAATAAAACTATTCTCGACTATTTAATTATATCAACTAACACGATTGACAAAATCACTAGTTTCGCCCTACACGCGCAATTTTTCGATTTAAGAAAAAACACAATTTATATAAGAAAATAGAAATTCCGAATAACTATTATTTCTCAATTTAATTTGTTCCCAAGATAATATAAATATAGTTTTCCGAAAACTCTTAAGAATATATGAGAGAATTTTTAAGATTTAAAATGCAGAGCATTTTTTTTCATTACCTACGTGAAAATTTTATTTAAAAGAGATCAATGCAGTCTAGTAGGTTTTTGGGTGACTAAACTCATCTTTGACTACTGAAAAATCATTTATAATTATAAGTATATCAATACGTTCCTATGCAACCAAGTAACTATTTGGCTGTCTAAAACCATCCCTGACTACTAGATAATCATTTATAATTATAATTATATTAGTAAGGTTCTATGCAATCCAGTAGCATGTTTTCCATTCAGGCAAATATGCAATTTTTAATACAAAATGCATATTTCGAATGACTATCTATTTATGAATTTTGTTTTGTTTCTAAGGTTATATGAATATAACTCTTCTAAGATTCTTAAAAAAATTTGAAAGATTTTTGAAGATTAGGAGCGTAAAGCATTTTGCTTCATTTCGGAAGTAAATATTTTATGTATGAAGTTCTATGCAATGCACTTTCTGGCTGACTGAATCCATTCTCTACTACTGAAAATTGTCAGCTACTACAACCACTAGAATCATTAATCTCGAAAATATTTTATTTCAAAAAGATCGATGCAATCCAGTATATTTATGCCTGACTAAAAAACCACCCTCGACTACTGGATACTCATTTATAATCATCATTATATTAATAAGGGCTTATGAAATCTAGTAGCTTTTTGGCTGACAAAAACCATCCTCGACTACTTCATGATATCAGTTTATACAACCTCTAAAATTATGAATCCCATCCGACGCGCGAAATTCTTCAAATTAAGTAAAAAAATAACTTTTAATAGAAAATGCACCTTTCGAATGACTCTTTATTCTTTAATTTTATTTGTTCTTAAGGTTATACAAATATAATTTCCTTTATACTTCGGGCAATATTCAAAAAAGTTTTGAAAATCTAAAGTGCAGGACATTTTCCTTTATTGCAGATGTTAATATTTTATTTATGAGGTTCGATGCAATCCAGTATCTTTATGTCTGACTAAAACCACCCGAGACTACTTCGGAGTATGTATCTACTTTTATAATTTTATAGCATCGACTTTTATATTTGCATGCCCACGAAATACCAATTTCCACAATTTATGATATCATAAAATCAGAATGTGAATATTGTTCGGATTTTTTTTTCAGTATAGTTCTTCTTCTTTATAACTCGAATTTATTTTTTTCAACGCTTACCTTGTTTTCTTTATTCATTGTCAAAACCTGCAAATATTAAACAATAATTTTTTATAGCAACTAGTGTTATTATTTGCGCGCAATGTGCGTGTTTTTATTTTCTATTTAAGAGGTTAAACAATTTTTGATACAAAATATAAATTTCGAATAAATATTTAATTTTTAAGCTTATATTTTTAATTATTTTTAAAGCTTAATTAATCAAATTTTCTTAAGATTCTTGGGAAGCCTCAAAAAGATTTTCAAATATTTTAGACATATAGAATTAAAATTTTAACAGGTAAGCTAATTTTCCATAAATAATTAAATTTTTAAACAAAAAGTATGAATTCTTAACGAAATTCTCAAATGAAATTTCCAAACCTTTAAAATATCTTTCAAAATAATTAGAAATTATATATATTTTGTTTTCATTCTGCGAAATGAAAAAAATTGCATTTAAATATTTTAGATTCTTTTTGTGATATTTTAGAAACCTTTTAAGATACTCTCTTAAATTAATTTTTTTAATTAAAAAATCATGCAAAATTTTTCCAGGAATCTTAAGAGGAATTTTTTGTTATCTTAGAATCATTAAAAATTCTTTAAAAGCTCTAAAATTTTATTTTTAAATTTTTAATTTTTTACATTTCGTTTTAAATTCTTTCTAATTTCAAATTTATTCCAATTTCAAATTTTTTTCCAATTTCGAATTATGTTTGAAAAATCCATCAATTTTATAAAAATGTGCTTAAAATTAATTTTTTAGAATGAAAATTCATACAGCAAAGCTATTTTTTGATAAATAAATTAATTTTCAAACAAAAAGGATAAATTCTCAACGAAAGATGTAATGTCTAATTGATATTTCAAGCTAAATAGATTATAATTTTGAATTTTTATTTTTAATTGAAAGAGATTTATTTCTACCAAGAGAGACGAATTTTTTAGAAAAATAGTTATATTTATAACTAAAGAAATGAATTTTTCACTAAAAAGATTAGTTTTGAATCAGAAAGTAAACTTTAACGGATTATTTGAGTTTCTAACCAAAAAATATGAATTCTTAACGAAAAATATAGTAGTTACTATTGCAGCGCATAAATATTTTAATAAAAAAAAAAAACAGGTGAATTTATTTTTAAAAATGTTTAAACTGAAATGATTATTCTTCAACAAAAACAGTGAATTTTCAACAATTTATTTCAACTTTTAACCAAATAATTGAATTTTTAATTAAAAAGAAAGATAATCCTCAATAAAAAATGTTATAATTCATACAAACTTTCTAAAAATTTTGAAGATTTTGTTTTGAAATCTTTAAATATTAATACATTCTTTAAGTTTTTTAAAAAATGTTTTCAATGCTGAGCATATTTTAAAATTCCTTGCAATTTCCAAACCTTTAAAATATCTTTCAAAATAATTAGAATTTTTCATATATTTTGTTTTAATTCTGCAAAATTTAAAAATTTGCATTTAAATATTTTAGATTCTTTTTGTAATATTTTAGAAACCTTTTAAGATACTCTCTCAAATTAATTTTTTAAATTAAAAAATCATGCAAAATTTTTCCAGGAATCTTAACAGGAATTTTTTGTTATCTTAAAATCATTAAAAATTCTTTAAAAGCTCTAAAATTTTATTTTTTAATTTTTAATTTGCTACATTTCGTTTTAAATTCTTTCTAATTTTAAATTTCTTCCAATTTCAAATTTTTTTCCAATTTCAAATTATGTTTGAAAAATCTATCAAATTTATAAAAATGTGCTTAAAATTAATTTTTCAGAATGAAAAATCATTTAAAATGTTTCTAAGGTTTTTGAGAAAACTTTATTTTCTTAAATATTCAAAATTAAAACAAACTTATTAATTTTTTTTTGTTCAAATCACAAAAATCTATATTTAGCTTTGTTGAATTTTTTTTAACTGTTTAGGCTGAAAATTTTTGATTTTTTCAAAAATATTTTTAATATTCGCTTTTACTTACGCAAATTTTTTTTATATTTTAATCTTGTAGAAATGAAACACGTTGTTTTTCAATTTTCTGTATTGTTTTACAAATTTTAGAATATGATTTAAAATTTTTTTAAATCTTATTTAATTTTCTTTAAAAATAAATTTTTCAAGAAAAATCATTCAAAATTTTCCCAGTATTCTTAAGAAAGTTTTTTATCCTCCTAAAACCTTTCAAAATTCCTAAAAAGCTTCTTTTTTGATATCTTTGAAAAACTAGATATTTTTATCAATCCTTTGAAATCTTTTGAAATCTTCTTAAGATTTAAATTATCTTTTAATCTTCTGGAAAATTCTATCTTTAAATAGTTCTGTTTTCATAAGAAATTTTAGATCCAGATAAGTTAAAAAATTTGTCTCAAGAGTTTTGCGCATTCTTTTTTGACATATTTTAAGATCTCTAAACTTTAAATATTTAAAAATAAAAAGAAAATCATTTTAAATTTCGACGGAAATCTAATAAAAAATTCTAATTTTTGTCTATTATTTTATTTTTCTTACCTTCTTGAAGTGTGAAAAAAATGATAAATTATGGTGTGGTACCAAAATATTGAGAAAATAATTATGTCCCTGTATTAAAAAAGCAATCACAATTAAAATGTCCTCTGTTATCAATAATATTAAGAAAAAAAGATTCAAAACTAAATTGTATCATAAAATAAAAATTGTTATTTGGCAATTTTATTTTATTAAATAAATGGGGCTGATTCCAAATCTTTAATTATAGATATAATAACCTTATTTATATGATCAAAGTGTTATGTATAGAATCATTTTGTCATTTTTGAAACATTTGGTAAAGCAGTTGACAAAATAATTTTTGGCCTTATTATACAAGAATCATTTACAATTTAAACGTTTTCTTTAAAAAATAAATTTTCAGAAAAAATAAATTCGTTTAAAAATTGTAATTGTGATATCTTTAATATTATTCCTACTAATACAATTGATGAATTTTCAAATATTTTTAATAATACTAGAGAATCTATTTAAACATTCGTAAAAGAAATAAAAAATTTGATCACTTATCTTTATTTATTAATTATAAAAACACTTAAAGGAAACTTAATTACTAATTGTCATAAAAAGTGATCGTGGTCAGAATGTTATCTCAATTATAATTCTCATAATTCATTTTGTCAAAACGTCGGCTCAATAAAAAGTCTAATAGATAAATGTGCAAAATTGAGTGATATTGAATTTAAAAAAAAAAACTTAGATCAACTTAAAATAACCTTATCACAAAGTAATTATCCACTTCTATTAATAATGGCATTATAATTAAAAGAAAATCTGTCCTTATTTTTTATGACCGTAGGATGAAAGAAAAGTTTCCAACTGAAGTAACATTCGTTTTCTTAAATAAATCAGCTGGCTACAATTTGGTATAACATACTTTCCCGACTTGTTCAACAACTATCAAGATTAGGACTTTAAAAGTTTTTCTATTCACCTCCTACTGGTTTCTCCTACTTCTAATGAAAAGAAAGTTCTGATATTGTTTGATGTCAGGAACTGATTTCGGACGATAATGACATCTGACAAAACCAGTCAACATTTCGAATAGCATTCTCTATGAGCTCACCTGTTAAACTCCGTACAGAGTTTCACAGTGTTGGCTTTGGCCTACAGTAAATGGAAACTAGCATTGCATTCAAAGTTGATTGAAGTGATACACGAGTTTCATAGATTATTACATCCCTTCAAGTTCTAAGCGTTTCGAAAAGTTATGAATTGAAGGCATTCATGTTAGTACTTGTAGGCATTGAGATTTCCCCAAATTGAACAATATCAAATTTAACCTATAATGTTAATCTTTGAACTCATGTAATCACCTTGTGCAGATAAAAGCTTCCAAGTTTCTGCTTGATTTTTCAAGTATGTGTTTATAATCCCTTAATAATGCTTATTACCTAAATAATAGTTTTATGCTCATATGTCATCGCTTTGTTTTAAGAATTGCTCTAAGATTCGCTAACGATTTAATTTCTTGGGCTTCCGTTTCCTCTAACCATTCCCGTTATAAATGAATTTACTTTTACCTTACTGTCCTTGCATGGGGTTTTGGCCTTTCCCTACTTCATGCGACTAATTTTTTCTCCTCTAATCCAACCTTATCATCCTGATTGTCCGCTGTTCACTGCCATCCAAGATCTACCTTATTCTGTCATCCAAGCTCTTACAATTTCTTTTTTCCCCAGTACATCTCTCTAAAACATTCTACCAGAATTTTAGTTCGTAATAACATCTTCTGTCCTCTTCATCCATCCAGTACCTACATTCTCTTATTTCTTAATACATCCTGGATCATATAACGTTGTTTGACTTACTCTTCTTTCCTATCTTTAACATATATTCTGGTTCCCCTTTAGCCTTTACTACCTTATATTATTTGCTATACCTCGATTCCACAATTTTTCTCATCTCTTCTTTCCCTCCTTGAATATCAGCTTATTTCCTATGTCTTGACATACTGGGACATCATAGATTATGTCACATTCTCTTCTCCTATGTTGTCTATCTTCTTCCTACCTTGATCTTTTTGTGTTTTCCCTTGTCTTGTGATGTGTAGGTATATTCTACCTTTCGTAAGAGCAAATCGTGCTTACCCTTTAAATTTATACATATTCTCTGACTAATATAAAAAATATAACGTCCTAGATACGGCATGAGATTAGTTTCTTCACATACCGTTAGTTAGCGCGGCAGGCAAGTTTGTGTTTTGCATATATATATATATATATATATATATATATATAGCTTTTATTTCTTCCA
>JAUELO010000179.1:7913726-7935628 GCA_032357855.1 Amphibolips quercusostensackenii | reverse complement strand
TTCCTTCCCTCATTTCTTCTTACTTTTTATACTTCCCCTCTTATAACTTTTTCGCACTTCCTCTCACTCACCTTACTTCTTATACTTCCCCTATCCTTATTTTCTCTCGATTACCCTACTTTCTTTCTTATTTTTTTTTTAATTTTTCTTTCATAATTTTTCCTCCCTTTCCCTTTTCTTATTTTTTATACCTATCCTCACTTTTTTTTCTCTTATTTTCCCTAACTCCCATCACATTTTTTACTTCCCCTCTACTCATCTCTCATCATTTCTGTGACACAGCGATACACTGACTTTTGATATTTATTTATTAGAATAGACGACCAGGAAACGATTTTAGTTGCATAATTATTTTTTTCTTCAAAGGAGGTGGATACCAGGTTTTTCGGAAGTGTAACAACGTGGATAAATTCAGTGTACACACAAAGGTCCTTTCACTACTTATCTTACTACCAATCCTTTTTTCATCAATTATCCTACTTTCCCTCTTCTAATTTCTCGTACTTTTTTTCTGACCCTTCATTTCTAATACCTTTTCTCATTTTGCATCATTTCCGTAACTTCCCCTACACTAATTTTTACTCATTTCCCATAATTTTTCTACTCTCATTGTGCCTAATTTTTCCTTCTCGCTCAATCTATCCTTTTACTTACTTCCCATACTGCCTTTTTTCTTTTTTGTTTCACTCTCTTTCCCCCTATACTAGCTTTCTTTCTCTCCTCACATTTTTCATCACTTTACTTATATCGAATACTTCACCTCTTCTTATTTCCCCTTAAGATCCTCACTTCCCCCCCCTTGGCTTCTCATATTCACCCTGCCTTTCTTTTTTTACTCAATTACCCTGCCCCACCTCTCCTTTTTACCCTTCATATCATGTATCCCACTTTTCCTTCCTCCATTTTCTCTCACTTCCCATACTTCTGCTTAGTTCATTTTTCCTCACTTCACTAGCTTACCATACTCTCCTTCTCCTCATTTCTCCTGATCTCCTTAATTTCCCTATGTTTTACTTATTCCTTTCTTTTATTCCTTTCCTTTATTTACATTAATTACTCTACTTTCCCGCGCCTTATTTCCCATACTTCTTGCTTCCTGATCCCTCGTTTCCCATACTTCCCTACTTTTCCCATCATTTCCGTTACTTTCCCTACCATTTTTTCCAATCATTTTCCATACTTTCTCTACCCTCATTTGACCTAATTTACTTTTCTAACTTTTTCCATTACTTTACTTAGTTTTCATACTTACCCTTCCTTTCCTTAATTTTTACCACCTGATTTTTTTCACGCATATTTCCCATCACTTGGTTTACATCCCGTACTTACCCTTTTCTTATTTCCCTTACTTCCCCACCTCTTGCTTTTTCTACTCACCTTTCCGCCACTTTCCATAAGTAAACCTACTTTGCCTCTCCTTATTATCCCTTATATTATGTATCTCACTTCCCCATCATTTTATTTTCCTTTACTTTCTTTATTCCAGCTCCCCTAATTTCCGCTTTTTTACCTACTAACCATACTTATCCTTCCCTTTATTTTCGCTCAATTACCCTACTTCTTCTCACCTTATTTTATATACTTCACCTCACTTTCCCTTCTCTTATTTCCCCTCATCAATTCACTTTCCTGCTTCTCATTTCTCCTACATCTCCTCCCTTTACTTCCCTGCAATTACTTTTCTTTACCTCTTCTTATTTGCTCTCCCATACCTTTCCTTTTTACCGTCCCTGCATTTTTTCCTGATGCACTACTTTTCGCCCCCCTTATTTTTTCTCACTTTCCATACTTTCCCTCTTATAACTTCCCCTCACTTCCTCTTACTAACCTTACTTCTTATACTTTCCCTATCCTTATTTCCCCTCATCTTCCCTGCTTTCTTTTTTTTCTAATTTTTCTTACATAATTCCTTCTTCTTTCCCCTTTTCTTATTTTTTATACTTCTTCTTACTTCCCTTTTTTTATTTCTCCTAATTCACATCAAATTCTATGCTTCCCCTCTACTTATTTCCTATCATTTCTGTCACACATCGATACACTGACTTTTGATATTAATTTATTAGAATAGACAATAAGGAAACGATTTTAGTTGCATAATTATTTTTTTTTAAAGGAGGTGGATACCAGGTTTCTTGGAAGTGTAACAACGTGGATAAATTAAGTGTACACACAGGGGTTAAGCTGCAAAGAACGCTCGTAATAAATAATTAACGACCCTTTAAAAGACCTCTGAGATTAAAAAAAAGTTCTATATAATTTTCTCCAGCTATTTCATAAGCTGCAAATTGAAATACAAAATCAGAGTGTTAAATTAAATCTGAAAATTATAGAATTGTGCATTTGGGAAGGACATTTCTAGGACGTGAGACACTAGAATGAATTTCATAGCTGGTCACGGAGAATTTTAAGGTGTGGATGTTAGGGCATTAAAAGATGAAAGACAAGGGTAAAGCGTTCAAGAAGTCCTAAAGGTTCCCTGGGCACCTCGTAAGCAGTAAACCTCTCTAATCCGTAGACGGCTTATACAACCTTGGCTTACTCAACACGTCCTTCTTGTCCACGTTTCACCCTAGCTTCTTCTCAGGTGGCAAAATGACTTTCATCTCAGCGAACAAAAGTTTCTTGAAAAACGACCCCTATTTGTATCACAAATATAATCTGCTTATGCCAGTCGCAGAGAAAGATAATACCTGCAGAAAAACATAGGCTTAAATTGTCTGCATATCACTGCAAAGTGTTGAGGTGAATTATTCAGTTTAAACCTCCCCTTCCCTCTCTTTATTTTACCTAATTTTTTCTTACCACATTTTCCGTCACTTCCCTTTCTCTGATTTTCTTTTATTTATTTTATTTTCCTAATTCACCTACACCCCCACCCTTTACTTTCCCTTAATAACTCTACTTTTACCCTCTTAATTTATCCTCTTCTCACTTATCCTGCTTTCCTTTCCTCAATTTCTGCTAAATTACTCTACTTCATTTCCCTTTATTTCTTATGTTTCTCACTTTCTGTTGCTTCATATCTTATCATCTTCGTCCCTTCTTATATCCTTATTTCTCCTCATTTCCTCTACCTACTCACCTCTACTTTTACTGCCTCACTTCCTATATGTTTCACTTTCTGCCCCCTTATTTCTAATACAACCCCTCATTTTCAATCATTTCTGTAACTTCTGCTACCATCATTTCCACTCATTTCCCCTGTTTCCCTTCCCGTCACTTCCCATACTTCTTACTTCTTGCCCACTCGTTTCCCTTACTTTTCCTTATTTTGAATCATTTCTGTTTTTTTCCCTACTCTTATTTTTATTTATTTCTTCTACTTTCCCTACTCTCATCTTACGTAATTTCCTCTTCCAAAATTTTCTATCACTTCACTCACCCCCCATACTTTTCCTTTCTTTATTTCTTCTACGTACCCTCCCCTCATACAACCTACATCCCCTCGCCAACTTACCCATCGCTTTACTCACATCCCATACTTATCCTTCCCTTTTTATCCCTTATTTCCCCTACTGCCCTATCTGTAACTTTTTTCTTACTCACCCTCTTTCCTTTCCATCAAATACCTTACACTTCGCTTTTTCATTTTCTTTTTCTTTACTTAGCCTACTCACCTTCCTTTTATTTTTGCTCAGTAAACCTACTTCTTCTTTTCACATTTCGCATACCACTCACTTTCCGTCACCTGATTTCTCATCATCTTTATTACTTCCCCTATCATTATTTCTCCTTATTTCTACTCCTTTTCTTTACCTTATCCCGCCTAGCTTTAACACCCTAAATTTTAAACAATTTTACCTACATCCAATATCACCCGTTTCCTTATTTTCCCTCCCACAACTCTCCTACTTCCTCTCCATTTACGTCCTTGCAATTACTCTACTTTCTCTCTCCTTATTCTTCTTCGCACCACTTATCTTACAACCCTTTCCTTTTTTCCTTTAATTATTCTACTTTCCCTCTCCTCATTTCTAGTACTTCTTTCTTCCTGACTCTTCATTTCCCATACCTCCCCTCATTTCCCATCATTTCTCTTACTTCCCCTACCCTGATTTCCACTTATATCCTCTACTTTTCTTACCCTTATTCCACCTAATTCACCCTTCCCGCTTATTCTATTCTTTTATTTACTTTCCATACTTCATTTCTCCTTTTTTGTTTTACTTTCCCTCCCATTATACCAGCTTTTTTCCTCTTCTGACATTTCTTATCACTTTACTTATATCTAATAGCTCACCTTTTTTGATTTCCCCGCAAGGACCTCACTTCCCTACCTCAAGCTTCTCATACTCACCCTACCTTTACTTTTACTCAATTACCCTGCCTCACCTTTCTTCTTTACCCTTCATATCACGTATCCTACTTCTCCTTCCTTCATTTTCTCTCACTCTCTATACTTCTGCTCCGTTTATTTTTCCTCACTTTACTCGCTTACCATACTTACCTTTTCCTTATTTCTCCTGATCTCCCTAATTTTTCTATCTTCCACTTATCCATTTGTCTTATTTCTTTCTTTTATTTACATTTATTACTTTACTTTTCCTCGCCTTATTTCCCATACTTCTTACCTCCTGGCCTCTTTTTTCCCATCATTTCCGTTACTTCCCATACTTTTTTTTCCACTCATTTCCTATACTTTCTCTGCCCTCATTTTACTGAATTTACCCTTGTTACTTTTCCATTACTTTACTTACTTTTTATAATTATTTTCGTCTTATCTCTTCTTTCTTTCCCTAATTTAAACCACCTTATGTTCTCCACGCATATTTACTTTCACTTGGCTTACATCCCGTACGTCCCCTTCCCTCATTTTCCTTACTTTTCCACCTCTTGCTTCTTCTACTCACCCTTCCGCCACTTGCCATAAGTAAACCTACTTTGCATCTCCTTATTATCCCTCATATCATGTACGTCACTTCCCTTTTCTTTACTTTCCCTTACTTTTTATATTTCCTCTCCCCTAACTCCCGCATATTTTACTCACTAACCATACTTTTCCTTCTCTTATTTTTCTCTCATTTTTTATAACTGTCCTATTCCTGACTTTTACTCTCCCTATCTTTACATCCCTTCAATTACCCTACTTTTCCTTTTCTCATTTTTAATCCTGTCACTTATCCTACTTCCCGTCCCTTTATTTTCGCTTGATTACCTTACTTCTTCTCACCTCATTTTATATACTTTACCTTACTTTCTCTTCTCTTATTTTCCTTCATTAATTCACTTCCTTGCTTCTCACTTCTCCTACTTATCCTCCCTTTACTTCCGTACAATTACCCTGCTTTACCTCTTCTTATTTCCCCTCCTAGACCCTTTATTTTCCCCCTCCCTGCATTTCTTCCTGATACCCTACATTTTGATCCCTTTATTGCCATACTCCTCACTTTCCGTATTTTCATTTCTCATACTTCCCCTATATTTCCCATCATTTCCGTTCCTTTACCTATTTTCATTTCTACCTATTTCCTTTACTTAACCTACTCTTATCCTACCTAATTTTTCCTTTCCACATTTTCCATCATATTACTCACTTCCCATACTTCCTCTTTTAATTTCTCAAAAATTCCCTTCCCTTATACTACATTTACTTCCCCTTTGCACATTTCCTATTACTTCGCTTACAGCCCATACTCCCCCTCTCCGCATTTCTCTAACTTTGTCAATCATTGCTTCCCCTACTCCCCCTCTCGTTACTTTTCATAAATTAACCTACTTTCCCTATTTTAATGTTCCCTTCCATCACTTATTCTACTTCTTCATTCTTTATTTTCGTCTCATTATCCTACTTGCCCTTCTATCAATCCCCTACTTTTCCCACCCTTATCTCACCTAATTTTTTCTTCCCACATTTCCTATCACTTTACTCACTTTCTATACTTTCTCGCCCCTTTATCCCCCTCAGTTTCTTTTCCGACTTATAATACTCTTCCTTACTTTAATTCCTCGCAATCACTCTACATTCTATCTCCTTAGTTCCCCTTACCTCATTTATCCTACTTCACGCCCTTTATTTATCATCATTTTTTCTACTTTCCCTATTCTAATTTTTAATGTTTTCCCTCTTCTCACTTTTTATCGTTTTCCTCAATAACTGTTTTTTTCTGTTCTCATTTTCCCTAATTTCCCTCAACTATTTCACATTTCATACCCTCATTTCCCCTCCCATCACTTATATTACTTCTCCCTCTTAAATTTTCTCCTTTAATTACCCTCCTTTCTCTACCTTCATTTCCCCTATTTCTCTTACTCCCCCTCCTCAACCTTTCCATACTTCACCTCCCCCCATTTCCTCTCATTTCACCACACCTCTCCCAACGTCTCCACTTCTCATTTTTCCTCACTTCTCCTACTCCTTATTCGATAATTTTCCGACACTACTACAAAACCCTGAGAAGATAAATTTTCAACGAAATCGTTACATTTTAACCCGAAAAGATAAATTTTCAAGTATTTATATTAATTTGTTTCAAAAAGGAGGAATTTTTATCAAAATCTGCGAATTTTCATCCATATAGTTCAAGTTTTATCTAAGGAAGAAAATTTTTCAACCAAGTTGTTAAATTTCATACTAGAAGCGAAAGATTTTTAACAAAAATGCGATAGCTTAATTTTAGTTAAAAAAATTATTTAAAAAAAAATGATTACATTTTACAGGTTGCGAGAAAAATTTCCATTTTCCCACATTGGGCAATAAATTTCTATGGCTCTGGAAATCATTATTTTTGGCTTGAAAAAAAGTTTATTTATTTTCATTAAGTTGAAGTATTCGTCGTATCTCAATTATTTTTTATCAAGAAAAATGTTCCAGAGCTATAGAGATTTATAGCCTAATATGAGAAAATTGGCATTTTTCTTCTACCCTGTAATTGCTCATTTGATAAGACATTCCTAGTTATTTTTTTCAGAAAAAATGCATGATTTTGTTAAAAATTTATTTTTTAATAAAAATTCAACTAAGTTATTGAAAATTCGTATTTTTGGCTTTTAAATTCCACGATTTGGTTGATGAATCTGCTATTAAATTTTTTTTTGACAATTCATCCTTTCCATTTAAATATTTTCTCATTCTGTTAAAAATTTAATTATTTTGTTGAAAATTAAAAAATTTTATTAGAAAGTAATTCTTGTTGGTATAAAATTTAACCGTTCTATTAAAAAACGTTCTTTTCGTCATAAATCTTAAACCATTTTGGCAGAAAACCTCACAGATTCTGAAATTTGATTAAAATTTGTTTTCCCTATTAACTTAAGAAAAAGTTTTTGCAGATTCAATTTTCAAACCTACGAATTTCTTCTTCTATATAATTATTCCTCTTGTGTATAGAATAACAAAAATATTACCTAAAAGCAAAAAAAATTTGGTTGGCTCTTTTTTCGTCGTCTGAATGAGATTTAGGTGTCACATAATCCAACTATGTAAATAGAAAATCTTGCCACATCCGTGCAATATTTTCAGCGAAATATGATGCAAATACGGATATGATATTGCGTCACGCTTTTGCGTCTCGCTTGGCGGCGATGGAAAAATGATACTATTAGGGAGTATACGTAATACTTGAACAGTAGCGGTTCAAAATGCGTCAATGTCCGCCACATTAATGTCAGTAACTCGACAGATGGGATTTCTCAAAGTGAAGGAAAATTCCTCTCTTCTTTTGCAGGTGATGGAAACGTGAGCTTCGAGGAGTTTGTAGAAATTGTCAGCAATATAGGAGGAGAGAGTGCAGCAGCACCTACTGATCAAGATCAGGAAGAACAAGAACTGAGAGATGCCTTCCGGGTGAGTTTTATATACATTTCACTTTTAAAAAAAGAAATTTTTAGCAATTAATAATACTTTTCCTAATACGCTATCCTATTTTTCACATTTCCTTTAAAACCGTTAGATCATTTCTCCTTCTTTCCTTTACCTCCATGTTATCCTTACACACCATTTCCCTTACAACCATAACATGCCATTCCTCTTTATCCCTTGCTCTACTTGCCCCCATAATCTTTCCTTTCATCTGATTCCTTCCTATAAACCTCACATTCCTATATAATTTTCCATTAAATTCCGATTTCTTTTAATCCTCCTTACTTGCTCCTACCCCTTTCCTTTTACTAATGTGTTTCCATTTCACATAATTTTCTACACATTTCTGATGGGACATTTCCGTCTATTTCTCCCTTTCTCTATTCTTATAATTATTTTCTTATTTCATGACTTTCCCTTGTCCTCAATCTGCCCTTCATTACTGCTCCTTACACTCCTATTTCTCGTACTACTTTTCACTTTTCGCCCCCTTTTCTTCACCTCTATGTTTCCTTCCTCCATCGTTTCCCACACAACACTAGCCACCACCCTTCTCCCTGAATAATATCCTGCCGCTCACCTTTTTGTTGTCTTAAAATTAATTTTCTCACAACCCTTATATGTGATTCTTGGCCAATCATCCCATTTACTTCCCTTATAATGTTTCTTTATTTCATCCCATTCTCTGCTCCTAATTACGCATTTCATTTTCGACTTGCTCTTTCTTACTTGACCTTTGCCTTCCCTCTTCGTTACATCACGGTTCTCTTTTCACCTATCATTTTCGTCTTATCGCTAATTTCCCTCAATGTTACCTTTAAACTGATTTTTTATTCACTTCTTACTTCTTTCCCTTCCGTTTATACTTTCCTAAAATAAGCCTTAATTATTAGAGAGACGTAAAACTTGGTATGTCTATTCTTTTTGACATGAAAAACGTTTTAGTAAAAAATAAAAAAATTTGTGAAGAAAAATAATTCAAAAACGGGGATTTTTGTGTTAAAAAGTTGAAGTTTTTCAGAATAATGAAGATACTAACTTTTAATTATTATTTTTCTATAGATTCTAAGAGTATGATTCATCTAACACAAAGCACAACAAATAAAAAAAATTAGGTAAACTAGATGCTGCGCGTCTACAAAAAAGGGTTTCATAGCCCATTAGGACGTTGATGAAGTCACTGAAGCCTTTCTTTTTTACACTTTTCCTTTCCTTCTCCCCCTAAAGTCTTCTTCTTTCCTCTACTTGCTTTACTTAATATTTAGCCCCTCCTACCCTTTCTTCTTTCTCTTCTACTTCCCCTTCTTCTTGCTTCTTGAGCTAACACTTCTCTTCCTCTCATTTCCTTTTCCACCCCCCTCCCCATTTCCCTTATATACCCACCCTCATGTAGAAAATTTTTTTATAACTTCAGCCAACTTTCCTTTATTTCTCATAATTTTTCCTGCTTTCATTTACCCTTACTTCTCCTTTTTCATGTCTGACTACTTTCCCTGCTTCAATATATTTTCATTGTTGCCTCTACTTCCTCTTCCCGCATTTCCTCTACATCACCTACTTTTCATTCCTTTACTTTTCCTATTTCTCCTCCCGTTATTTCTTCATATTTCCAAGCACTGCCTCTACTTCTCCTCCACTTATTTTATATATCTTCCCCTCCACTAATTTACCTTTATTTCTCTTACCTCATATTTCCTAATTTTAACTTAATTTTCCTTATTTCATCCCTTTTCATAAGCCTCATCCATCCCCTATATAATTTTCCATCAAAATCCCATTCTCCTTAGTCTTCCTTACTTACCCCTACCTTTTCTCCTTTACGTTTGGGTTCTACTCTGACATAATTTTTCATACAGTCTTAATATGACATTTTCGTCTATCCCTGCATTTCCCTACCCTAATAATTTTTCTTTTTATAACATTTCTCCTCCTTATACTGCTTCTTTTAATTTCTCATCAGCCTCCCAATCCCCTTACTACTCCTTACTATCTTCCCCCTTGCCTTTACATCTTTTTTTTTCCTCCTACGCCATATCTCTCACAACCCCAGCCTGCCACCGCCGTCTATCCATCTCTTCCGCCTTTCTTATAAAATTTCATCTTATCCTACCCTTAAACCTGATCCTCATCATGTTTCTCATTATTCTCCCTTACACTCGAATTCATTGTACTCCTCCTTACTTTACCCTGCTTATTCCACTTACATCTTTTTTTCTTCCACATATTTTTCCTTATAAACCCAACATGACATCCATGTCGATCCTTTCTTACCCCCACTCTAATATTGTTTTTTTTATTACAGCCCTTCTTTCTGATATTCATCCTTTAACTCATCATTTTTCCTTACGCTGCCGTTCTCCTTACTCCTTAATAATTTCCTCTGCAATATGCTATTCCCGTGCATCTTTCTCTTTTCCTTCTCCATAATCTTTCCTCTTATCCTACCTGCCCCTAATTATTATACTGCCTATCTTAATTTTCCCTGAAACTCAAATTCTTTTATATCCTCCTCACTTCACCCTTCTCTTTGACCTCACCTCTACGCTATCCTCCCTCATAATTTTTCTGACAACCCCAATATATAATCCTCGTCCATCTCTCCTTTTCCCTACCAACTTATTGTTTTTTTATTCTACCCCATCCCTTGCTCCTAATCACGCATTTCGTTTTCAATTCGCTCCTCTTTGCTTGACCCTTCTCCTCCCTCTTTGTCACATCACGGTTCTGTTTTTGACTTTCTTTTCCGTTTTATCGCTAATTTCCATTAATGTAACCCTCAAACTGCCCTACAACTCACACCTTACTTCTTTTTATTTCTTTCATACTTTTCTAAAATAGGCCTTAATTATTAAGAAGACATAAAACATGGTATGTTGACTTTCTGACATAAAAAACGTTATAGTAAAAAATGACAAAGAATTTAAAAAAATCAATTAAAATTAGAAATTATTGTGTTAAAAGACGAGGTTTTCAAAAATAATAAAGATATTCACTTTTGATTTTCATTATTACTTTTCTCCGGGATTATAAGACTGTGATTTATGTAAAACATATCATAACAAATGACAAAAAACTAGTTAAAGTAGGCATCGCGCGTCCACAGAAAAAATGGCTTCATAGCCTATTGAGACGTTAATTGAGTCACGAAAATCTTTCCCTACCCTACTCCCCCTACATTTTACATCTTCCCTTTTTTTGACACATATTTTAGTGATTTCACTTTTCACCCTTCCCTCTCCTTTCCTTACTTTTTTCTTCTCTCCTTTCACCTCTTCTCGCCCTTCTGAATTAACACTTCTTTTTCTTTAATTCTCTTTTCCAGACCTCAATTTATCTTTCCTACTCATGCGCATTTCCCTAACTTATGCTAACTTTCCCTGATTTCTCATAATTATCCTCCTCTCATTTCGCCTTACTGTCCTTTATCATTTTTACTACTCCCCCTGCTTCCTCTTATCTCCCTTATCCCCCTACTTCCTCTACTTGCTTTGTCCGCATTTTCCCTGCATCTTCTACTTCCCCTTTCCTTACTTTCCCTACTTCTGCTCCAGTTATTTACCCATACTGCCAGTCACTTCCTCCACTTCTCTCCCACTCATTTACCCTAACTTTTCCTTTTCTAAATTATTCTTATTTCTTCTACTTTCAATTCCCTTATTTTACCTTGATTCTTCTTACCTTATCCCTCCTCCAAAGAAGCAAATTCCTATTCTGCTCAGCCCTCCTCACTGACCCCTGCCTCTTTTTTTTCACATCTGAATTCTCCTCCGACATGATTTCCCACACAATCTTAATATGCCATTCCTGTCTATCTCTGTCTTTCTCTACCTTAATAATTGTTCTTTGCATCCCATGTGTTTTCCTGGCCCTTATTTTGCCTCTTATAATTTCTCATCAACTTCCCATTTCCCTTACTTCTCCTCACTCTCGTCTTTCTTCCATTTCTTTTTATGTTTCCCCCCTACACCTTATTCCTTACAACCGTAGCCTGACAGTCCCATCTATCCACCTCTTTCTCCTGCTTAATAATATTTCATCTTTTCCTACCCTTCATTCTGATCCTAATCATGTCCCTCATTATTTCCCGTTAATTTAAAACCCACTTCTCACTTCCCCCTCTTTATTTTTTTTTAGTTCTTTGTCTGCCTTCTACATATTTCCCCTCATAAGCCCAACATGCTTTCCATGTCCTTCCCTCCTCAACACCTCGCCAATCATCTTTCTTCTTATTGCAGCCCTTCCTCCTATTCTTCATCCTTCAACTGACAATTTCCCCTCACGCCATGATTCCCCTTTCTCCTTACCGATTCTTCCTCTCCCATGCTATTCCTGTCCATCGCTCCCTTCTACTACTCCATTATCTTTCCTCTAATCCTACCTTGCTCCCTTATTATTATTCTGCCCCTTATAATTTTTTCTGAAACTAAAATTTCCTAAAATCCTCCTAACTTTACCTTTCTCCTAACCCTCACTTCTTCGTTACCCTCCCACATCATTTTTCTTACAACCCCAAAATATAATTTTCGTCTATCTCTCACTTTGCACAGTGTTCGTTAACAATGTGAGAAACCAGCCAAAAAGTTTTAAGAGTATTATTTAGCTTTTTATCTCAAAAAGTTTAAAAATTAAATATTCATCATTCAGCAACAAACAGATTCAGCAATCTTATAAAAACAATTTATCAATTTTTTAAAACAAAAGAGTATCTTTTTTATTATTTTTTTAACAAAAAGTTCCAGCTTTTCACTAAAATTATAATCTTTAAACAGCCTTATGTGCCACACCTGTCTATCCTTGCCTTTCCCTACCCTCATAATTGTTCTTTTTATTTCATGTATTTTTCTGGTCCTTATCCTGACTCTTATAATTTCTCATCAACCTCCTATTCCCTTTACTATACTTCACTCTCCTTTTACTCTTGTTTCTATCTATGTTTCGCTTCTACACCATGTCCCTTATATCTCTACCCTGACACTCCCGTCTATTCGTTTCTTCCTCCTTCTTGATAGGATTAAATCTTATCTCACTTTACTGTTTATCTTACTTCACTCTTTATCCTACATCACTTTTCTCTCCTACCTCTTTACTTATCATCATATCTCTCATCATTTCCCCTTACACTCGAATTCACTTTACTTCTCCTCACTTCCCCCTCCTTAGACCCTTTACATCTTTGTTTCCCTTGCACATATTTCCCTTTATAAACCCAACATGACATGCATGTCCATTTCTTTCTAACCACACGCTAGTAATCTTTTATCTCATCGACAAGTGATTAAATGTCATATCATTTAAATCTATCTACTGATATTTATCCTTCAACTTATAATTTCCCCTCATGATCCCCTTCCCCTCACTCCTTATAAATTCCTCCTGCATGTTATATCCGTCCATCCCTTCCTGCACCTACTTCATAATCTTTTCTTTAATTCTACCATGCCCCCTGATTATTATCCTGCCCCTCATTATTTTTCTTAAAACAAAAATTCCCTAAAAACCTCCTTACTTAACCCTTCTCCTTGCCCTTGCCTATTCCTTATCCTCCCACATCAGTTTTCTCACAACCTCAAAATGCAATGCTCGTCCATTTCTTACTTTGCACAGTATTCCTTAAAAATGTGAGTAACCAACCAAGAAGTTTTTAAAAGTATTATTCATCTTTCTGCCTTGAAAAGTTAGACAATTGAATATTCATTATTCAGCCACAAATAACGCCGGAAAACCTATAAAAATTATCAAACAATTTTTTTAAAGAAAAGTTGGAGCATCCTTTTTATTCTTTTCTTTAGAGAAAGTTCCAGCTATTCACTGAAAGTATAATCTCCAAACAGCTAATTGGCTAAATAGTTTGACAGTATCACTTTGCCTCAAGGAGTGCCCCATTCATCCGGAATTTTTCATTGTCTCTTTTGCTTTCATCTTGGCATTGCCTTATCTTTGACTTAAGAAATCCGTCCGTTAGTTTCTGTGATCATTTCACCGTCGCCTTTTCCATCTCTGAACTTTATTTTTTCGGGCGTGCAAGCTTTGGATTCAGATAACGAGCTCGAAAAATCTTTCTTTTTTCGTGGAGTTGATTCTTTCTCTCCCGCTTCACGTTTTCACTCACAATGTGAAAATATGTCAAAAAGATTTTATGAAGACGCTGTGCTTTTTAAGTTTTTCTAGACAAACTACTAGATGTGTTTGAAAAATAACTCATAAGGTTGGATTTACAACCTTTAGGAATTAAAGCTACGGCGGAAAGGAAAATAAAAACTTTTGGAAGAACTTCCGAAAGGTCTCGAAGCCATTTCGTAAACGTAGATTCCAGCTGTATTTCTCCTTATCTTTTTTCCTTTTTTCGGTTTGCCCACTTTAGAATTTACACTTAAATCCGGCGGTTTGCGTAATAAATTTCTTAAAGCGATGTGCCATAGCCAAAAATAAATCTTTTTGATAAAACTCTCATGGAATTCATAACAAAACGTGTCCTTTTTTTGAGTTATTTTTTTGAAGAGTAAGGAATGAATTATATTTTATTTTATTCATTTTTTTTTAAACTTGCGTCATTTTTAAACTTCGTATTGATTAAACATATTTTTTTAAACTTTGATGAAAGATTTTTAATTAATATGCAAAAGTTTATACTTGATTTAATATCTTCAAATTGACTTTGACAAAAACGTACTGGTGTCCCATACGTCTTTCCCAAATGCCTTTTTCTACTTTTTTTCTTATTTTTTAAATATTTTGTTTAAAACTATTTGGTATGAAAAGTAAACTTCTGTAAGGTCTAAAAAAGATTACAAAACTGAAAGAAGATTAAGGATCTTTTTTCAGCAGTTTAATGAACATGTAAAAATGTAAATATTTTCAATTAAAAACAAAGTTACGAATAAATTTACTTTGATTTTAATACTTTTAATATGAGCTTGCTCAAAAAATAATTTGTTTTCTGATCCATCATAAACTTTATCTAATTTTTCAAATTGTTAAAAATAGCTCTTCTTATTTCTTCATTCAAAAAGACTTTTTATGACTTTGGATATGTCAAAAAATAATTGACCAAATTTTAAAAAATTTGTTTTTAGTTGCAAGTATTAAACCTAATTTTGGGCAAAGTTTAAAAGATATTCAGGACTTTTAGAAGTTAAAAAAAATGAAAAAAAACTTTTTTGATTTTCGAAATTTTTTTAAATTTCAAAATTATTTTTATCACTTTAGAACTTTCAAAATTGCTCAATATTGCTTAAACTTATTTAAATTTCTCCTTAAATTTTTTAAACATTTCCATTGAAAAGAATTTCATTAATCTTTCACAGATTTTTTATATATTTTCAGGAAATGACTGAAAAATGTCGAAAAATAAGATCTTAGACAGTGAAAAATTCCCCACAAAAAAAAATTATTCAAAATTGAAAATTCTCGATCTTTTGGAATGTTCTTGAATTAAACCTTTTCAGAATGAACAAATTTCTGACAATTTTTAATACTAATTAAATTCAAGATCCCCGATTGAATAAAACTCCAGAAAAAAAATTGCCAACTAATTATGAAATTTCAGAATCTAAACAGTGAATTTTTTTTGATAATATGATAATAAACACACTTATTTTATTTAATGAAAATATTTTTTATTTTATTTAGTATGTTATTACTTACCTATTATTTAAACAATTCCATTAATTTTTTATATTCTGGTATTTTCAAATTTGGTAAAATTATAAACCGTCAGGAATTTCATTATTCCGGAATTTTCCAATTCAGGAATTTCTAATTTTTCAGAATTTTTAAGTCGCCTATTTTCGTGAATCTTATAAAATACTGTTATATTATTTGAAATTTTTTTTAAAACTAATTCTCGTAAATAAAATCTTATCTAAAATTCTTCCAGGAATCTTAATAAAAATTTTTATTTTTTGATACCTTTCAAAATCCTCAATAAAATTCAAACTTTCATTTCGAAATCTTCAAAAATCTACATTTGATTTTTATTTTTTTTATTCACTCTAAACTTTAGTTACTTTTAAAAATATTAATAACCTTTAAATATCTTCTATTATTATAATAATTTTTCCCAAAACTATTTTGAAACTTTGAAAAAATAAAAAAATTCCTTTCGAAAATTTGAGAATTATGTTCATAAATTATAAAAATGTTTTGAAACTTTTTATAATATTCTATTCAAATCGATTTTTCAGATTGAAAAAAAATATACCTTTAATTTTTCTAGGAATCGTAAGAAAATTTTTTTGTTATTATATAAAATCAAAAACAGCTAGATTAAATAGAAAAGAAAATTTTCAATTAAAGAGTAGAATCTTCAACCAAAAAAGATTTTTTAGGCGGAAGAGAAAAAAAATGTATTCGAAAGCTTTAACGAAAAAGTTAATTCTAAACTATATTGTCACATTTTAAGTTAAAGAATATAATTTTTCAAACAAAAAATAGATATTTAACCAAGTAATTCAATTTTCAACCAAAGGATGAAATTGATACTGATTTATAAATCTTACAATAAATCAATAAAATAATTGATATTTTAATAAAACAGTATTTTAATATAAAATGAAAAAAATTAATTTGACCAAAAAGACTAATTTTTAACGAAATATTTGAGTCCTTAACTAAAGCAGATTAATTTTTAACTGAGCAGTTGCATTGTTCACCAAAAAATGTATTTTCTACCGAAAAAGAGAAATTCTCTACTAAAAATGAAATAGTTAACTTTGCAGTTTGAAAAAATTGTCAACAAAAAGAACCCATTTCAAACAAAATAGTTCAATTTTCTTCTAAAAAAATAAATTTTCAACTTAAATGATTATTCTCCAACTGAAAAATTAAAATTCAAACAAACCAGTTTAAATTTTGGCTCAATGGGTCAAATTTGTACCAAATTGTTGAAATTTCTTCTGTACTGTGAATTTTTCCACCCAAAAAGACGAATGTTCTACAAAACAGTAAAATTTCAACTTTAAAAAGTGAATTTAAAGAAAAAAGTTAATTTTCAACCGTCACAGATTAATTTGCCACCAGTCAGATACATGTTTACTAAAAAAAAATTAATTTATTACAAAAAATCGTTTGAAACTAGATCCAAAAAAAAGTAGGATTACGACGGACCACACTAGTCTATTCTTACGTATTTTGAATCATTGAATCTGAATATGCGATCGGAATAATAAAGTTTGCTCTTGTTTCCTTTTTAGCCTCAAAAAAACACTTTTTTCATGCATTTTACAGCTCTGTATAAAAGTAGGATTTTCGACGGACCAGACTAGACAATTCTTACTCATTTTGAGTCGCTGAATCCAATTCTATGGTTGGCACACCAAAACTAGCTTTTGTTTTCTTTCTAGCTTAAAAAAATACTTTTTTTCGTACATTTCACAGCTTCACAAAAAAACAAAGTTCCGACGAATCAGAAAAGTCGATTCTCACGTATTTACGGTCGCTGAATCCGAATCCAAGGTCATAATTCTGAAGTTACCTATTTTTGTCTTTGTCACCATAAGAACACTTTTTTTGTACATTTTTTTCGGTTTGGTTAGTCAAATATTTTGGGTCGCTGAATCCGAATTTGAAGTCGTGATTTCGAAATAAGTCATTTTTTGTAACCTCAAAAACACTTTTGTCTTATATTTTTGCGGCTTGGTCAGTCAATTCTTACGAATTTTCAGTCGCTGAATCCGAATTCAAAGTCGTGAATTCGAACTTAGCTATTTTTTCCTCTATAACCTTGAAAAACACTTTTTTCGTACAATTTTTGCGGTATTATTAGTTAATTCTTACGTATTATTAGTCGCTGAATCCAAATCCAAAGTTATAACGCCAGAATAAGCTTTTGATCTTACATTTGCCTCAGAAAACACTTTCTTCGTACATTACGTAGTTCCACAAAAAAGTAGGAATTTCGACGGATCAGGCTAGTCAATTTTTACGTATTTTGGGTCGCTGAATCCGAATCATAAGTCGTGATTCCGAAGTAAGTCCTTATTTGTAACCTTAAAAAACACTTTTTTTTGTATAGTTTTGTCGGTTAAGTTAGTCAATTCTTACGTATTTTTGGTCGCTGAATCCGAATCCAAAGTCGTAAATCTGAACTTAGCTATTCTTCCCTTTATAACCTTAAGAAACACTTTTTTGTACATTTTTTGCAGCTTGGTTAATCAATTCTTACGTTTTTTGAATCGCTGAATCCGAATTCAAAGTCATAATTCTAAAGTTAGCTATTTTTTTTTTTGCAACCTTGAGGAACATTTTTATCGTACATTTTTTACAGTCTAATAAGTCAATTTTTACATATTTTGGGTCGCTGAATACGAATCGAAAGCCGTGATTCTAAAGTCAGTCATTTTTTTAAATTTGAAAACACTTTTTTCGTTTATTTTTTGAGGTTTAGTTAGTCAAGTCTTACGTATTTTGGATCGCTGAATCTGAACTCAGCTATTCTTTTCGTCGTAACCTTTAGAAACATTTTTTTGTACATTTTTTGCAGCTTGGTTAATTAATTTTTACGTGTTTTGGATCGCTGAATCCGAATTTAAAGTCATAATTTTTAAATTAGCTATTTTTTCTTTGTAACCTCAAGGAACACTTTTTTCTTAAATTTTTCACGGTTTGGTTAGTCAATTCTCACGTATTTGGGTCGCTAAATCCGAATACAAAGCCGTGATTTCGAAGTTACTCATTTCTTTAACTTAAACAAACACATTTTTCGTACATTTTTGCAGATTGGTAATTTAATTTTTACGTATTTTAGATCGCTGAATCCCAATTCAAAGTAGTTATTCTGAAGTTAGCTATTTTTTCTTCGTAACCTTAAGAAACACTTTTTTTGTACATTTTTTACGGTTTGGTTAGTCAATTGTTACGTACCTTGGGTCGCTCAATCCGAATCCAAAGCCGTGATTCCGAAATTAGTCATTTTTTAACCTTCGAAAACACTTTTTTTGTATATTTTTTGCTGTTTGGTTAGTCAAATCTTACGTAATTTGGTCGCTGAATCCGAATCCACAATCGTAAATCCGAACTTAGCTATTCTTTTCTTCGTAACCGTAACAAACACATTTTTCGTACATTTTTTTCAGTTTGGTTAATTAATGCTTACGTATTTTCGGTTGCTGAATCCAAATACAAAGTTATAACGCCGAAATTAACTTTTTATCTTATCCTTGCCTCGGAAAAAAACTTTCTTGGTACATTTTACAGCCCTGCAGAAAAGAAGAAATTCCGACGAATTAGGCTAGTTAATTCTTACGTATTTTGGGTCGCTGCATCTGAATTTAAAGTCGTAATTTTGAGGTTAGTTATTGCTTACTTCGTAACTTGAGAAACACTTTCTTTAGTACATTTTTTGCGGTTTGGTTAATTAATGCACACTTATTTTCGGTCGCTGAATCCGATTCTAAAGTTATAATGATAAAGTTTGCTATTATTATTATCTTCTAAACCTCGAAAAACACTTTTTTCGTACATGTCACAGACGTACAAAAAAGTAGGCATTCCGACAGATCAGGCTTGTCAATTCTCACGTATTATGGGTCGCTCAATTTAAATTTGAAGTCGTAATTCCGAAGTTAGTTATTGTTTACTTAGTAATATAAGAGAGACTTTTTCCGTACATTTTTTGCGGTTTGGTTAGTGAATTCTAACTATTTTGGGTCGCTTAATCCGATTCTGTAGTCATAATAATGAAGTTTGCTTTTATTTTCTTCCTAACCTCGGAAAATACTTTTTTCGTACGTTTTACAGCCCTACAAAACAGTTGGAACTCCAACGGATCAGGCTAGTCAAGTCTTACGTACTTTGGGTCGCTGCATCTGAATTTAAAGTCGCAATTTCAAAGTAAGTTATCGTTTACTTCGTAACTTGAGAAACACTTTTTTCGTAAATTTTTTGCAGGTTTGGTTAGTTAATTCTTACTAGTCAATTCTTACGTATTTTAGGTCGCTGCATCTGAATTCAAATGCGTAATTCCTAAGCTAGTTATTGTTTACTTTTTAGCTGAAAAAACACTTTTTTGTTAATTTTTTGCGGTTTGGTTAGTCAATTTTCACGTATTTAAGGTCGCTCAATCCGAATCTGAAGGTCATAATGATAAGGTTTGCTCTTATCTTCTTTCTAACCTCAAAAAACACTTTTTTCGTACAATTGATAGCCCCACAAAAAAGTAGGCTCTTCGGTAAATGAGACTAGTTAATCAATAAGTATCTTGAATCACTAGATCAAAGTCCGGAATCGGAACGCTGAAATGAGGTTTTGGTTTTATTTTTAGCCTTAAAAACACTTTTTTCGTACGTTTCATAGCCCTACAAAAAATAAGGATTTCCGACGGACTAGACTAGCCAATTTTCAAGTATTTTGCGTTGCTGAATCTGAATCTAATGTTGTAATTACAAGGCTAGATATCGTTTTCTTCGTAACTTCAAAAAAAAAACACTTTTTATTACATTTTTTGTGGTTTTTGTTAGTCAATTTTTACATATTCCTGGTTGCTGAATTTGAATCAAATGTCGGAATCTGGAGTAAGTTAGAATTGAGAAACCAAATCGCAGATAATGTACAAAAAAGTGTTTTTCAGAATACGAAGGAAACAATAGTTAACTTCGTAATTACGACTTTGGATTCGGATTCAGCGACCCAAAATACGTAAGAATTTACTAAAAAAAACCGCAAAAAATGCAAGAAAAAAGAGTTTTTTCAGGTTACAAATAAAACAAGAGCTAACTTTAAAGTTCCGAATTTTGGTTCAAATTAAGCAACTCGAAATTTTTAAGAATTTACTAGTATGGTCCGTCGGAACTCCTACTTTTTTGTAGAGCTGTGAAATGTACATAGGTGTTTTTTATGTTAGAAAGAAAACAAAAGCCAACTTTCTTATTCCGCCTTCGGATTCTAATCTAGAAAATTTAACTATATATAGTAGTTGGAAGTTGTACTAGTTTGGAAAATTTGAATTCTCTAGTTGGAGATTTATCATTTCAGTTGAAAAAGAAAACTCTTTTCGTTCCTTTTTATGCGGATGGTTACCCAATTTCTACGTATTTTAAGTTGCTAAATCCGAATACAAAGTTGTTATTCCAAAGATAGGTTTTTTTTCATTCCTAGTTTAAAAAAAAAACACTTTTGTCGTTCGCTTTGCAGCCCTACAAAAAATAAGGTATTCCGACGGACCAAAATAGTTAATTCTTACGTATTTTGGGTCGCTGAATCCGAATTTATAGTCGTACTTCTAAAGTTGGCTATTTTTTTCTTCGTTACTTTAAGAAACACTTTTTTTGTATATTTGTTGAGGTTTAGGAGAAAACAAGAGTTAACTTCGGAGTTCGACATTAGATTCAAATTCAGCGACCCAAAAACCGTAAGAATTGACTAGTCTTTCCTGTTGCGACTCCTTTTCGTTGGTGGGGCCCTAAAGTACACGAAAAAAAGTTTTTTTTGAAGTTAGAAGGAAAACCAGAGATAACTTTGGCATTTCGACTTTGTATTCAGATTCAGCGACCCAAAATACATCAGAATTAAATATTCTGGTTCGCCGGAAATTCTACTTCTTTATGGGGCTGAGTTAATTATAAAATTAGTTTGAGCATTCGTAAATAAATGAAAACAATCGTCAGTCCAATTTTGTGTTAATTTTCCAGGTCAAAAAAGTCTTCCTCTGAATTTATAAAGGCAATTTCAAAATCAAAATAACGTATCGCCTTCTAAAAATCTAATCGCATTTTTTCTAATTTTTTCTCCGTGCTTTTGTTTCTGATTCTTTTCCAGTGGTTCGGTGCAGCAATAAATCAAACTTGCCCGTAATGAAGATCATCTAGCGTTGTGCACTTGCAGAATGTACTTCGCGAGGCAAGTAATTTGCAGCGAGATAACTGAATGTTTTCTTCATTTTTTTCCTTTTTTTGTCTCAAGTGAAAGAGCTCGTTGGACTTGTAGTTGTCTCGAAAGAAGCTCGGAAAATTACCCAAGTACTCTCGGGGGAAAAGGCGTTCCTTATTCAACCCCTTTCTTCCCCCCTTTTTTATTTTTTTCAATGTAACGTCGTCTACCCTCGTACAATCTTCATGGTCACCTCGAGACTTCGAACAAAATAGGATTTTCCTTTCGCCTCTTTGGTGGT
>JAUELO010000179.1:7890710-7913626 GCA_032357855.1 Amphibolips quercusostensackenii | reverse complement strand
ATGATATTTTAGATCACCTAGGTAAATCAAAATTCTTTTTTGCATTCGATCTTTCATCAGGATTTCATCAAATCCCTGTAAAGGAAGAATCCAAAAAGTATACAGTTTTTTTCACAAAAGACGGACATTTCGAATTCAACAGGATGCCTTTCGGTTTAAAAAACGCACCGGCCACTTTTCAGTGCATGATGGATCATGCCTTACGAGGACTCGTCGGAAAACATTGTTTTGTATATCTAGATGACATAGTCATTTTTGGACAAACCGTCAAAGAACACAATGAGAATTTAATACTACTACTCGACCGACTCAGAGAGACCAAATTAAAATTTCAACCTGCAAAATGCGAGTATGTAAGACCTGAACTAGAATACCTTGGACACCTTATCACCGCCAAAGGTGTCAAGCCTAATTCAAATGAGGTCAGCGCAGTAAAAGATTTTAAAACACCTAAAAACGTGAAACAAGTACAATCCAATAAACATCAGCTAGCGTTTGATCAACTTAAGACCGTATTATGTACTGCGCCAGTGCTTCAATACCCTGATTATAGTAAAGAATTCGTGCTCACTACGGATGCCTCGAACGTAGGACTAGGAGCTATCCTCAGTCAGGATGGCTACCCCTGCTACTTCATCTCTAGAACTCTTAACGGAGGTGAGCAAAGTTACTGTGGTATGGGCCACGCTACGCTTAAGACAGTACCTTCTGAAAAGAACGTTCCAAATACAAACTGACAATCAAGCCCTAAAGTAGCTTAACAATGTAAAGAATCCCTCATCTAGATTACTACGGTGGAGATCAAGATTGGAAAAGTACTCGTACAAGCCGATCAAGCACATAAAAGGAAAAGAAAACAAGGTGGCTGACTGTCTTTTCAGATTGTTTTCAATACGAAAGGACCCGTTACAGAAAGCTATGAAGAGTGCCGCGATAAGCGCCGAGGAACTGGAATATAGACTACCCGATATAGAAATACTTGACGCCTTTTGCGTTGAAGCGGATTTGATAACTCCTCCCCCGCAACAGATAAACTTCGAGAAACCATCCATGAAGGAAAAAACCGAAAGCAAAGATAATCAGCGAAGAGGTTCTAACAGGACACGATAGGGAAGCGAAGAGAGAAGGAACGCCCCCAATACCAATACCAATATCACTTTTCCAGCTAACAGATTTCAATTCAAAGGTCAAAATTTCTTTCATTACATCTGTAGCGCTAAGTTTTCCAGAGTATTTCCAATGGAGTTATAAAATTATATTGCGCGATTTCTGGAAAGAATTTTTTTCGTAAAACCACTTCAATGACACATTACATTTGCGTTGCAAAAACGTTATATTCCTAACATTTCACACAGACAACTTGAAGATTATTTATGATTTTTAGTCACGCATTACATTTATACATTGTAAAACTTTATATTCTAGATGTGTCTATTATAACGCAGAGTCTTCTAGAATTCAAATATAAGAGAGGAAGATATTATATAAGAGAATATGAAACCTACGCTACCAACATTCTACAGCTGTAGTGGCTTGTGTCTGTGCTAAGTTTTTTCTAGAATATTCTTGAGGATGTCATCATGAATTCCTACCTTATCGAAATTGATACAAATGGGAGATGTATTGATAGATGAAGATAGTAAATTATTCGTGAATATAAAGCTTATTATATATGCTAATTTTCCATAAATAGCCTTACGGTTACATTTTAATTTGGTTTTTGAATTAACATCACAATAACGCTTTCAGCTGTGAGTATCATTATTTTTTAGCTTGAAGAAACAAGGACGCAATGTTTTCTGATCATCCAAACGTGAACTACATTAAAGGACAGGGCACTTTGAATTAATAATAAAACTAATCTCTTTAATGTTAAAAGAAATAATCTAAAAATCAGTCTTGTGTATATTTAAATAATTTAAAAACTGATATACAAATTAGTTAACAGAAGCATGAACATACTGTTGATTCAACTATACTGACTTTGTAAATGAAAACTTAGTTTTATTAACAAGGGATCTTAGAGTAATAACAATTATGATAGAGTGCACCACTATCGAGCACGCTGCTTTTTTATAGTTGTAACCACGTTTCTCTCATTGAATCTTGAATTATCCTTAATCAAGTTAAGTAAGATATTGAAATGTATGTGTCAAACGGGGAAAAATAGAGGAGGAGGAGGAGGAGGAGGAGGAGGAGGAGGAAGAGAAAACAATAATATTAGCTTTAATTATTATATACACTAAATCTTCTGTTAGATGTTTTATAAGTGGATTTTTCTAGAACCTACAATGGATTTAAGTGAGGGGGAATAGAAGAATACAAATAAATTTGAAAAGTAAATTTATTTAACCAATTTTGATATAATAAATGTAAGAACAATGTATATTGCATCGAATAATAAAAAACTTATTGCCTACTAAGTACAGTCTTGGTTCTATTTTAACAATGTTTTTAAAATCTCAACTGCAGGAAATGTCAACTCGATAATTTAAAATTTTAATTTAATTACATTTAACTACTTGCTAAAGTTTTAACATCAGAGACTTAAACAAAGAAGATCTTTCAATTATACCAACCTCTCGCATTTCATTCACAATTGATATAATTTCATGTGCATTATTTATCTTCCCAGCTACTAGACCTTGCAAAAGTGAGCGCAATCGATCTAAAAATGTGACGTTCCGCGAGGAAATGGACCTTAGGGTAAAAAAATCGATTTTTATTTTTTTCATGCTATCGATAGTTTTTGAATCGCTCTTTCATATTGAAAAAGAATTAAATTTTTATTTGCAAAATTAGAATTGTTATTAAGCTGCAAAGTGAGGCGTGAATCGCATGTTTCGACGCTTGCGGATGACCCGAGAAATCCAGCCCCACCACGTTCCGCAACAACTTTCCGTTCTGTGGCCGCGTGACTAAGGGTTCGTCTGATTCGCTAAACACGGAGCGAGAAGTCTCTGCTGGTAAATGGTGGGGCTCGATTCCGGAGCTCGTCCCCCACTCTCTGACTGCTTGGGTTCGACCGCCTCTTCTATGGCTTCTACTGAAAAATTTGTCTGCTAACCCCAAGGTCCCTTTCCTCGCGGAGCGTCACATATTATGACAGCCTGTGACGTTGAGGTTTATCCTACGATTATAATTAACAAGTGGCGCCCACGATAAGAAAATATATATTCTTTCAGCACTATACATTAAACCCGTATCCTTTGACAAGCGATCTCGCGCGCCGAACGTTCGCACAAAGCGGTGAGAAAGAAGGCCCGTTCTCACAGCTTAGAGTGGGGACCGCCAGCCAATCACGGCATAGCGTGCTCGGCCGGCACAAACAGGCAGTTCAGCCGGTGCGTGATCTAGGGCTCCGGAATCGACGGCGAGAATCGATTCCATCCATTTCTTTCCATTTAAAAAAGCCCGCTATTATTTAAAATTTAATTTGAATTCATTAATTTTAATTCAGATTGATAATCAAAAATTTTTAATTAAAATTATTAATCAATCAGATGTAATAGTTATCATCTATTATTATTAAAAATTTGGTCAAGAATTAAAAAACAGCAATTATTTCAAAATTTGCATATTAGGTTTTATTTTGACATAATATCAATATTTCAAACTCAAAATTAAAGTTACGCCAAAAATTATTAAATTATTATTAATTATTAAATTATACTTTCAGGAATAAATTTTTTTTTTAAGAGCTAACAAACAAAAAACTAACCTAACTACACATACATTTTATATTAACGCAGGTTTGTTAACATTTTTCCATCGCATTGTAACAATGTCACATCCTTCGCAGTCCAGATTATAATAATTTACAATATGAAATATTAAAGACCTTAAATTCAAAAATTAACTTTTCTCTTGTTAAAGAGGATGTGAATAATTCTTTTTATTTACAAAAACATTTGGAAATGTACTTTATCTGTAGAAATTAATCTGGAAATTTATTTTTATTTTAGAAATAAACTTTCTTTTCTCTTCTGAGAGCGCGTTCAAATATTACATAACATTATTTTTGACCTTGTTACTTTAATTCTTCTTAATATTTTTTCAATTTACTCTATTTTTATTTTATTTTTTTTAATTTTACCAAACAAAAACATTTTGCTTTAAAACCTTCTACACACTTTCTTAAAATTTTTAGATATCATTCGAAATCTTCAAAAACCTTTTTAATTTTCTCTTAAAGTTTCTTTTTGTGAAATAAAATTTATTTTATTGAAAAATAAGTTTTTGAAACAAAAATCATTTTAATTTTTCATAGGAACCTAAAATCATATTTTAAATATTTTAAACAATTCTAACAATTTTTTGAAAGTTTAAACTTTTTTTAGAAAGTTTAGAAATTATTAAAATTTTCGAAAATTTTGAAAACTTTTGGGAATATAAATAATTTAAAAATTTTTTTTTTAATTTGAAAATTTTTGGAAATTTTAAAAACTTTTGGAAATTTTTTAAAATTTAAAAATCTTTTAAATTATTAACATTTTTTGAAATTAACAAAAATGTTATTATTTTGAAAATTTTGAACAATTTTGGAAATTTTTTAAAAGTTACTCATTTTTTTTAAAGTTTAAGAATTATTGAAATTTTCGGAAAATTTTGAATACTTTAGAAATTTTGAACAATTTTGGAAATTTTTTCATAAAGTCTAGAAATTATTAAAATTTTTTGAAATCTTTGAAAATTTGTTGGAAGTTTGAAAATTTTTAAAATAATTAAAATTTTTGAAAATTCAAAAAAGTTTAAAATTTTGGAAAATTTAGAAACTTTTAGAAATATTGATGATTTTTGGAGATTTTAAAGAATAGTTTGAAAAATTTTGAAAATTTCGGAAACTTTTGGAAATTTTTTAAAGTTTAAAAATCTTTAAAATTATTAAAATTTTTGTAAATTTTAAAAAGGTTTGAATATTTTGTAAACTTTGAACAATTTTGGAAACTTTTCGAAAATTTCAATTTCTTTTTTTAAAATTTGCAAATTATTAAAATTTTTCGAAAATTTTTAATATTTTGGAAATTTTTCAAATTTTCTGAAAGTTTAAAAACTTTTTAAGAAGTTTAGAAATTATTAAAATTATAAATATTTTGAAAATTTTGAACTATTTCGCAAATATTTTTTAAGTTTCAAACTTTTTTTTTAATTTGGAAATAATTAAAATTTTTAGAAAATTTTGAAAAATTGTAAATTTTTAAAACTATTAAAATTTTTGGAAATTTTCAAAAAGTTTAAATATTTTGGAAATTTTGAACAATTCTGAAAATTTTTTGAAAGTTTTAAATTTTTTCAAAAATTTAGAAATTATTAAAATTTTTGGAAAATTTGGAATATTTTGGAAATTTGAAACAATTTTTATAATTTTGTGAAAGTTTCAAATTTTTTTAAACAAGTTTGGAAATTATTAAAATTTTTGGAAATTTCGAAAACTTTTGGAAATATTGGTAATTTTTTGAAATTTTGTCAAAAAGTTTGAAAAATGTTAAAAACTTTTAGAATTTTTTTAAGTTTAAAAATCTTTTAAATTATTTAAATTTTTGGAAATTGTAAAAAAGTTTAAATATTTTAAAAAATTTTTGGAATGTTTAAAATTTTTTTTAAAAGTTTGGAAATCATTAAAAATTTTGAATATTTTGGAAATTTGGAACAATTTTGAAAATTTTTTTCAAGTTTCAAATTTTTTTTTAAAGTTTGGAAATCATCAAAATTTTTTGAAGTTTTGAAAACTTCTAGAAATATTAATAATTTTTTTAATTCTGTTGAAAAGTTTGAAGAATTTTGGGAATTTTAGAAACTTATGGAAATTTTTGAAAGTTCAAAAATCTTTTAAGTTATTAAAATTTTTGAAGATTTTAAAAAAGTTCTAATATTTTAGAAATTTTTGGAAAGTTTCAAATTTTTTTTTAAATTTGGATATTATTTAAATTTTTGAAAAATTTTGAAAATTTTGGAAATTTCGAACAATTTAAAAATTTTTTTTGAGTTTCAAATTTTTTAAAAAGTTTGGAAATTATTGAAATTTTTGGAAAATTTTGAATATTTTCGACATTCTTAACAATTTTTAAAATTTTCTGAAAGTTTTAAATTTTTTTAAAAGTTTGGAAACTGTCAAAAAAGTGTGAAAAAATTTTAAAAGTTTAAAAATTTTGGAAATTATTAAAATTTTTGGAAATTTTGAAAAAGTTAAAAGTTTTTGAAAATTTTTGGGAATTTGGAAAAGTTTTGGAATTATTAATAATTTTTGGAAATTTTTTTGAAAAATTCGGAAATTATTAAAACTTTTGGAAAATTTTGGATATTTTGGAAATTTTGAACAATTCTGAAAATTTTTTAAAAGTTTCAAATTTTTTCAAAATGTTTGAAAATTATTAAAATTTTTAGAATATGTTTGGAAATTTTAAAAACTTTTAAAAATATTAATAATTTTCAGAAAATTGTTGAAAATTTTAAAATATTTTGGAAATTTCGGAAACTTTTGAACATTTTTTAGAGTTTAAAAATATTTCAATTATTAAAATTTTTGGTAATTTTAAAAAAAGTACGAATATTTTGAAAATTTCGAACTAAAAAATGGCAGTAAAATTTAACATCACTGCGATTATTTTATTATAAAAAGTCAAAAAGAAGCGGATGCCGTGGATGCAATTTAATGCATGTAAATGCAGATGAAAGTAAAAATGATTCCTTTGAAGAATCGGAATCGATTCCGGTATCCCTAGTCTCGTCATTCAAGGTTTGCTCGAGATGTCTGCTTCGAAGGAAGGAAGTCGGTCGGTAATAGAATACCGGCATGAACGCAGAACCATAAGTAAGTAAAGTGACAATTTTTGGTTCAGGACAAGTAACGAGGTGACGTGCGTTACTTGTTACCCTTCATAATTAATTAAATTTAACATAAAATCGTCTCTTATCTCTTAATTATAACTTTTTTTCAACTAGAGTTTTCCCTCACCCAATACCGAATTAATGTGAAGCTTTCTTTGGGGTTGTTTCGATAACCTCATGGCCTGCCAGCATTCTTCACTTATTAGGGAAATAGTTTGATTTCTTATCCGTCTTTTGTTTCTCTAGAGGGCTTCGTTTTTCCTAGAGCTCGTAAGAGGGGCATTGATAAAAGCCTTTTATTTCGAAAACTCTTCTGAAATAAATACACGTCTCATTCATGTTTCTGGGGAGTTTTTCCGATAACTCCCTGGCCTAAAACTCAGTTTGTTTTTAAACTTTAGAAAATTTTAATGACTTTAAAGTTATAAAAAAAAGAAAAATATAAATGTCCAGTACTCACTAATTAAAATCTTTAAACAAATTTTAAAATAATTTCTTTCTTCTTCATGCTTTACATTTGAGTCATGGTTTGTAGCACGGATTCCCTGGCATACAATCTATGATTGTAAGACTGAGATTTACCACAGAATAAAAATAATTTTTTCTGTCAAATAACCGATTATACAAAAATTTGTCACTTTTTGCTAAGAAAGGGAGAGTTCATGATGGCTTCAAGTTTTTATAAGTAGCCTAGAATTTTAAACTTTCTTCTCATTTGTTCTAGAAGTGAAATAGCTTAGCATTTTGTGAACTTCACAAAAAAACCATGATTGCATTTATTACGTGTCGGGATAATTGTTTTATTTACTGTGTCAAAATGAAATATGAAAAGCGAAGGAATATAGTGATTTCGCCTTTGAGAAACCCAAACATAAAAATATGCATTTCGTTTAAATTATTGCCTTCTAAAAATAATCCAAAAATTATTGGGGATACTTAATGAGTGTTAGGTTGCAAAACAGCTCTAAGCTGTACCTCATCCCTTTAATTGCCTCTTCAAATAATATTTTCTGAATACATTGTATATGTTGTTAGCATCTTAATAAAGATCTATTATTATAATTATTATTAATGTTTTCATCAAGAGTTTAGGGTTGACTATAATAAATAATCACAAAACGTTACAAGCCAGTGGTCAGAAGCTACCTCATAATCCTGTCTTCTATGCTCGAACGTAGCATATTGACATTAAACATCATTTTGTTTGAGATGCAGTAAAATTTAATGCAGTGACCAAAAGTATTTGCTAACTGGAGAAATGACAGCTGATGACCATTAGGTAAAAAATAAATAAAATTTTGAAATAAAACTTCTGTATCTGCTTCTTCCCCAATCCTAAATTTAATTTCACACCATTTTCTTTTCCTTCCTATTGTACATTTAGGCTGCAAATACCTGCAACCCGTGTGGTAAACAAGAGACGGAAACAAGAGCTTGGCATTATGTTTGAAGAGGCCAGACAAGTATTTAACCGGAATCATGGTGGTTATATCCTGTGAAAGTAAATATGAGACAACCCTTATTCCCGAAGCGAAATAAAACCAGAATATCTCTTTAAAGCTTGTTTCTTAGTCGTTATCGTGTCGCCCACCACGAAGACATCGTGCTGTTAGTAGGTATTGAGGTGGGAAGGGGTAAATTGCCGACAGATGTAGTGGAGAAGAAAGCATGTCAAACCGTTACCCCACAATGCCTTCTAATGACTCTCACACCAATTCAAACCCTTCAAATGCTCATGTACCCGTTTCCCTTTCCCTTTCTCTTTGCCCAACCAACAACTTTCTCTCTCTATTTGCTACATCTCCTTTTTCCTTTTTACAATTTTATATATTCTTCTTCAGTCTCATTTACAATATTGCAGACAAATATTGCAAACAAATATTGCAGACAAATATTGCAAACAAATATTGCAGACAAATATTGCAGTCTAAAAAAAATAAGTTTCTTTTATCAACACTAAGGGAAGGTCCACATTAGAGTGTTCCACAGAAATATTTTTTTATTTTTAAATTTTATGAATATCGATCCTAAATTTGTTCGCAACAATACAAAAATAAATACATTTTGTTTAAATTATATTTAAAGGGTCCGCAAGCAAATAATGTTTTTTTTAAATATCTCCTCCATAAGTCTGTTCTATAAGGTCGCAAAAAACCCCATCATTAAAAAATTATGTTTTGCGAGTATTTGCGCTAATTATGATTTTTTGCGATTTTTTTCAATAAAAATTGTTTTTAATACATAGAATGGTACCTTCTACTAATAATTAAATGTTTACATAAATTGTTCCAACAATTTATTATTGTTTTTAGCAATTTTTTCTTAGATTAGAGTTAGAAAATTGCGAATTTTTCCGAAATTGGTAACTGATTTTGAAAATTTTAGTTAGAATAAAGTCATAATTAATTTAATTAACATAACTAATCTTTTGAGTAATGTATTATTATTCATAACAATATTGTCTTTGAATAATGCTAGAAGCTTGTGATTTTTTCTGTAATATTCAACTTGTTGTCCTCTTTTTACCAAGAGTGAGATAAAAGTTAATGCTATTCAACAAAAATAATTTTTTAAACAAATTATCATTGCTTACTACTATTTTCTAAATAATGTCTAGAAAGTTGCGGTTTTTTCTCTAAAATTTTATACTTTGCTTTAGATTTTTAGTTAAGAACAAATAATAAATAAGCAATAAAAAAAATAATTTTTTTCACAATCTTTCTTCTTCGTCATTATATTTTTCTGAAATAAAATAGATAGTTTAAATATTCTTTAAATGTTCTATATAGATCATTTTAAAAATGTAAAGTTTCCTTGAAGAAGGTAGTTATTGAGAGCCATTTTGTTTAAATTAATTGTAATATTAATTGGCATTACCCTGAGAGAAGATAAACCATAATTTATTATTTAAACAGCTTTTTTGTTAACTTGCATTAATTATTATTGCACTAAATAAAAAGTGTACAAAATGCTAACAAATTCAAAAAAAGTTGAAAATTAATTTCTAACAAAAACAAACAACGAATCACATAAAAAATAAGCGTAAAGAAAAACTGTGCTGGTAATAAAATTTATGGAAAAATTTTTGATACTGTGGATTTTTATTTTTATTTTATTTTAAAATAATATTCTAAAGAGTTTGAAATATATAGAAGAAGAATCCTAAAGAATTTAGAACAATTTGTTTATTTTTTTGGGGGATTTTAAAAAATATTTTTAAAAAATGGTATTATGTTAAAAATATTTAAAAAGTATAGAAGTTTTGACAATATTAAAAAATAATTTATAATTTAAAACTATTTCAAAAGATATCAAAAGGTTTTTAGAAAGAATGTCAAAGAGTTTAAAGCAAACCTTTTCAATTTTGCAAGATAAAATTTTAATTATTTTAAAAGATAATTAGAATTTTATGAAAAATTTTGCAATTATTAAAAGTTTTTGAAAATTATCATGAAAAGTGATTTTTCATCTTCACAAATTAATTTTAGGAAAAAAGTTAATAAAATTTGAAAACATTACAAAAGATTTCCAAAGTTTTGAAATTAAGAAAAAAATTTTGGCAGCATTTTCTCAAACTTTAGGGACAAATTCGAAATATTTTATAATATATTTATAAATTTTAAGAATATTTCAAAAATAATTTAGAATGTGATAAAATTCCAAAAAACTTGAAATGAAATGTATATTTTTGAAAATTTCGAAATATAGTTCTGAAGTTTTTTCAAAATTTTAAAACGTTTCAAGATACTGAAAAATCCTTGGAAGATTTCTGATGATATTCAAAGTGATTCATTATTTTTTTAAATTAATTTTTAGAAAATTTTTTAAAAGTTTAGAAAATATTAGAAAAAATTTCTATAATTATCAAAAACGAATCCGGAAAATTTTATGACAATTATAAGAATAATTCGAAACATTTCAAGAGATATTTTAGAATTTGAGAAGTTTCGAGCAGATTAGAAGTATTTTAAAACTTTAAAAAATCGATAAACTATTGTTAAATTTTTTCCAAACCTTCAAAAGTCTTGAATATCTTTTAGAGTTTTTCTACAACATTGACAAAATTCTCTGAAATAAAAAAAATGCTAAAAAAATTTTCTAGACACTGTTTCGACATATCTGAAATGTTTAAATTTATTTTTTTATTTTTTAGTTAAGCCTAAAAACAGTATATTTATATACTTTTTAATTAAACAATCAAAAAAACTTCAAAAAGTAAATACTTATTAGAAATTTTTATGTTTTATTAAAAATTATTTTTTCTTAAAAGTTATAATTTGCCTAAAATTTCCTTTTCTTCTTAAATAGAAAAAAAATTTTTTTGTGAACATTAAAAAATTTTGTTTCAAGTTTATCTTTTTGTTTTGAAAATTTATCTTCTAGGGTGAAAATTTTATGTTTCTTTTTATAAAAACTGCAACGGTTTCGTTCAAATTTATAATAATTTTTATTTAAATATTTAACTATTTTGTTCATGTTGTTAAAAATCAAACATCCTAGATGAGAAGTAATCTTTTTGGTTGAAGATTTAACTATTTTTTTGAAACTGGACTTTTTATGAATTTAACAGCTTTAGATTCAAAATAAAAATCTTTTTGGATATAAATATCAACACTTGCATTTTTCGTTAAAAACTAATATTTTTTGCTTAAGGATTCAACTATTTAGTTAAAGATTAATTTATTGCTGAAATTGTGATTTAACATACCAGAAATGTTCAAAAACTTTTTTTAAATTTTTTAAGAATCTTAGAAAAGTTATAGTTATATAACCTTAAAAACAAATAAACGTAACAAATTAATTTGTTATTAGAAATTGTTATCTGAAATTGCTATTCGAAATTTTTATTTACAATTTTTTTTAAACTTTTATTTTGTATTGAAAATAAATTTTACCGTCAAAATAAAAACCTAAAAAATTAATGATGCTGGTATAACAAAAATTAAGGAACTTTAGCAACCGTTAAAAAAACAGTTGTCTACATTCGTTAATTTACAGGTACAGAGGTTGTACACTCCATTTGAGAATTGTTGTTTAATCAAGTTGTAGTTAAATTCCATCAATGGTAGTGACTTTAACGCCAATCAAACTCAATTGTTAGTATTGGACTATCACTCAAACCTCGCTCACTCGCGGGTCTTGTTTTACATATAACTGGCTATCCTGACTTGTTTGGTTAACTAAATTCACACGATTCTGACTGTTCTAAACTTTGGGCAATCGTTAATTGTATGGCTAAGCCAAAGAGAGAATCCCGATGCGGTAACGAATTCAAGTATGATGACAGAAGTTGTTTAGATCTAATTTTACTGAAAAAGAAAAATAGTTCAACAAGATAGTTTAATTTTCAAATCGAGTTTTTTATTAGTGGAAGGGGGAAGGAGAAAGGTAGAAAGGGAAAAGGATAGGAAAAGGGGGAAAGGATAAAAGTGTGAAGGGGAAAATGGAAAGGGGAAAAGGGAAAAAGGTTTAAAGGGTGAAGAGGAAGATAAAAGTAAGAGAGAGACAGAGAGATTTCTTAATCCAAACCCTACTTGGTCATGCAGTCACTCAGTCACGTGCTATTTTTTAATTCCCTCCGGCCCAAAAGAAGTTTAACTTGTGGAAAGAGGAAATAGGAAAAAGAACAAAAGGGAAAGGGGAAAACGGTGTAAAGGAAAAAAGAGGGAAAGGGGAAAAAGAATAAGAAGAAATGCAGAAAAGAGAAGAAGTAAATAAGGGAAAGGAGAAAGGAAAAAGGGAAAAAGAGGAATAGAGATTTCCTGATCCAGAACAGGAAAAGAAAAAAGAGGAGAAGAGCAAGAAGTGGCAAAAGTGGTGAAGGAGAAAAGTGTAAAGAAAAAAGAAAAAATGCGAAAGGAAAGGGGAAGGAGAAAAGTAAGAGAGAGACGGAGATATTTCTCGATCCAGACCCTACCGGGTCGAGCTGCCGCTCGGTCTCTCTTTTTTTTTTAAATTTACTTCCATCCTGAAAAAAGTTTTACTTAGGAAAGGGAAAAACTGGAAAAATGAAAAGGGAAAACAGGAAAAAGGGGAACTGGGAAAGGAAGAAATGGGGATGGGAAAATGAAGAAAATGGGAAAAGTTGGAAAAGGAGAAAGGGAAAATGGAAAAAAGGGAAAGAGACAGAGATATTTCTCGATCTTGAACCTACCGGGTCGTGCGGTCGCTTGGTCTCTCATTTTTTTTTAAATTACTTTCATCGAGAAAGAAATTTCAACTAAGGGGAAGGGAAAACGGGAAAAAAATAAAAAGGAAAAATAAGAGAAAAAGGAGAAAGAAAAAAAGGGGAAAAGAAAAAGGTGAAAGATGGAAATCGAGAAAAGATGTGAAAGTGTAAAGGGGGTAAGGGAGAAAGGGAAAAGGGAAAAGTGGGAAAGAGACAGAGACATTTTTCGATCTAAAACCTATCGGGTCGTGCGGTCACTCGGTCTCTCGTTTTTTTTCTTTTTTTATTACTCCCATCCTGAAAAAAATTTGACTCGGAATGAAAAAACGGAAAAAGGGAAAAAGAAAACAATAAGAGGAAAAGGAGGAAGGGGAAGGGGGGAAGGCCAAGGTGAAAAGGTGAAATCGAGAAAAGAGGTAAACGTGAAAAAGGGGAAAAGGGGAAAGGGAAAAGGAAAAAGTGGGAGAGAGACAGAGACATTTCTCGATCTAATACCTGCCGGGTCGTGCGGTTGCTCGGTCTCTTGTTTTTTTTTTAAACTTACTTTCATCCTAAAAGAAATTTCACTTAAGGAAAGCAGAAAAAGGGAAAAATAAGAGAAAAAGGAGGATGGGAAGAGGAGGAAAAGCTAAGGTGAAAAGGGGCAATTGAAAAAAAGAAATAAGTAGAAAAGAGGAAAAGGAGAAAGGGAAAAGGGAAAAGTAGGAGAAAGACAGAGACATTTATCGATCTAGAACCTACCGGATCGTGCGGTCGCTTAGTCTCTCGTTTTTTTTTACTCACGTGCAAAAAGAATTTTTATTTGGGAAAAGGGGAAATAGAAAAAAGGACAAAAGCAAAAAAGGTGAAAAGAGTGTAAAGAAGAAAAAAGGAAAAGGAGGAAAAGAATAAGAAGAAATGGGGAGAAGAGAAGAAGTAAATAATGAGAAGGAAAAAGAAAAGTAAAAAAGAGGGATAGAGATTTCTGGACCCAGACCAGGAAAAGAAGAAAGGGGAAAAAACTCAGAAATGGCAAAAGTGGTGAAGGAGAAAAGTGGAAAAAGAATAGAGAAGATGCGAAAGGGAAAAGAGGATTGGGAAAATTTAGAGAAAGGCAGAGATCTTAGAGAAAGGGAAAACGAAAAAAATGAAAAAGCGAAACAGAAACAAGGGGAAACTGGAAAAAGAAGAAATGGGAAAAAGGGGGAATGGAGCAAGCAAAAAAGAAAAAAGGGAAAAATAAGAGAAGAAGGAGGAAGGGAGAAGAAGGAAAGCAAAGGTGAAAAAGAAAAAATCGAGAAAGGAGTTAAAAGTAAAAAAAAGAGAAAAGGAGAAAGGAAAAAGTAGGAGAGAGATAGAGATGTTTCTCGATTTAGACCCTACTGGGTCATGCAATCGCTCGGTCTCTCGGGGAAAAGGGGAGAAGGGGACAGAAAAAGAGTAATGGGGTAATTAAGAGAAGAAAAAGAGAAAGAAGTGGGGAAAGGAGAAATTGCGGAAATAACAGAGTAAAAAGGACCAGGAAAAAAGAAAGGGGGAAACAAAGGGGAAGAAAGAAGTGAGAAAGGGGATAAGGAGAAAAGGGAAAAGTACATTGGTAAGGGACAAAGGAAACAAAAAGGAAAGAAGAGGACAGGGTAAAAGAGGAAAGGAAGAGGGGAAAGGACAAAGGAACCGGAAAGAGGAATTGGAAAGAGAAGGAGAAAGGGAAGAGAAAAGGGAAAAAGGAATAGGAAAGAAGAACGGGAATAAGAAAAGGGGAGAAGAAAAGGGATGAAGGGTCAGTAAAAGGAAGAGAAAAGAGGAAAGAGAAAAAGAAAAGGGGAAACGGGGAGGGGAAAAGGGAAAACGGAAAGGGAAAATGTTTTTTTTCTTCAAATTTACTCCCATCCTGAAAGAAATTTCACTTAGGGAAAGGGGAAACGCAAAAAAGTAAAACAGAAAACATGAAGAGGAAAAACCTTGGAAGGAAAAATTGGAAAAAGAAAGAATAAAGAAAGAGAAATGGAAAATGGAAAAAATAAGAGGAAAAGAAGAGAGGAAGCAGGGAAAAAAGCAACTGTGAAAAGGAGAAATGGAGAATAGAAGTAAAAGTGAAAAAGAGAAAAGGAGAAAAGTAGGAGAAAGAAAGACATTTCTTGATGCAGATCCTGCCCAGTCGTGTAGTCAGACGATCGCACGACCAAAAAAGACAAATCGTAAGAGAGAGAGACAGACATATTTTTCGATCCAGATCCTACCGCGTTGTCCGGTCAGTCGTTTGCTCGATTTTTTTTTTTAATTGGCGTCCATACTAGAACAAGTTTTACTTAGGGAAAAGGGAAACAGAAGAAGGGGGAAAGGGAAAAGGGAAAATGAGGAAGCGGTTTAAGAAGAAAAGGGTAAAGGGGTAAAGGGGAAAGCGGAAGGGAAATAGGAAAAGAAAAGGCGAAAAAGGGAGAAAAAACTGAAAAAAGGGGAAAGGGGAAAGTAAAAGAGAGAGATACAGAGAGCTTTCTCGATTCAGACGCTGTCCGGTGGTCCGGTCGCTCAGTCGCCTTTTTCTTCAGTTCACTCGCGCCTGAAAAGAAGTGTCACTTGGGCAAAGGGGAAAGGGAGAAAAAGGGCAAGAGAAAAGGGAAAAGAAAAAAGGCAAAATTGGTAGGGCGAAGGTGGTGGTAAGCAAAGGTGAAAAGGGTAAGTAGAGAAAAGAGGTAAAAGGGGAATGAAACAAAGAAAAAAGTAGGAGAGAGACATTTCTTGATCTAGACTCTGTCCGCACGACTGCACGACTGGAAAAGGAAAAACTGGGAGCGAGACAGAGACATTTTGCGAACCAAACCCTAACGGATCATGCAATAACTCGGTCTCTCGTATTTTTTTTAAATAACTCTTATCCTGAAAGAAGATTTACTTGGGAAAAGGAGAAACAAGAAAAAGTAAAAGGGGAAACAGGAAAAAGGGAAAACTGGGAAGGAAAAAAAGGAAAAGGGGAAATGGAGAAAGGTAAAAGGGAAAAAAGGAAAACAATAAGAGAAAACGGAAAAAGAGAACAGGAAAAAGAAAAGGGGCAAAGGGGAAATTGAGAGGAAAGATAAAAGGGAAAAAGGGAAAAAGGAGAAAGAGAAAGGAGAAAAGTAAAAAGTAGGAGAGAGACAGACATTTTTTGATCCAGACCATACCGCGTCGTGAGGTCGCTCGGTCGCTTGTTTTTTTTTTTAAATTCACTCATCCTAAGAGAAGTTTCACTTGGGAAAAGGGAAAACAGAAAAAAGGAAAAAGTAGAAACTGGAAATGAAAGAAAAGTGGAAAAGGGGAATAGGGAAAGGGAATGGGGAAAAATAAGAGAAAAATGATAAAGGAAAACGGGTAAAAAGCGAAGGTGAAAAGGGAAAATAAAGAAAAGATGTTAAAGTGAAAAAGAAAAAAAGGAGAAAGGGAAAGAGGAAAAGGAAAAAGTAGGAAAGAGACAGACATTTCTTGGTCCAGACCCTGCCCGGTCATGCGGTCGTGCGATCGACTGTTTTTTAAAATTAACTCTTGTCTCAAAATGAGTTTTACCTGGGCAAGGGGGAAAATGAAATATGGAATAGGACAAACAGGAAAAAGGGGAAAAGGAAAAGGAGAAAAAAGGAAAGAAGGGTAAAGGAGAACGGGGTAAGAAGGAAAAGAAAAAGGAAAGATAAAAATTAAAAAGCGAAAAGGGAAAAGGGAAAAGGGAAAATTAAACTGGTAAAAAAGGAAGGGAAAAGTAAGAAAGAGAGACAGAGAGCTTTCTCGATCCAGACCTTGCCCGGTCGTGCGGTCGCTCGGTCACCCTTTTTTTTTTATTCACTCGCGTCCGAAAAGAAGTGTTAATTTTTAAAAGGGAGAAAGGGGGCTAAAAGAAGATGGAAAAGGTAACAGGAAAAAGGGGAAGGGGGAAAGGTGAAGGAAGATAAGGGAACAGATGAATGGGATGGGGAAAGGGAAAGGGGTGAATGAAAACAGGGAGAAAGGAGAAAACGGAAAGGGGAAAGAGGAAAAGTAAGAGAGAGAGACAGAGATTTGTAGATCTATATCCTACTACATGTCTTTGGTTGTCTGAAAGAATTTCAAATTCACATTAAAGTTCGTTAAATTTTCTAAAATTTCTTGAATTGTATAAAATTCCTTGAATTCTCTGAAATCCTTGAATTCTCCAGAATTCATTGATTTCTATGAAATTCCTTGAATTTTCTGAGATTTTTTAAATTCTTCGAAATTTCTTATGTTCTATAAATCCTTTAAATTCTGTTAATGCCCTAAATTACCTGAAATTTCCTGAATTTCCTGAAATCTGTGAATTTTTTAAAGCCCTTCCATATTCGGAGTTATCTGGATTTCTGAAAATTTCTGAGTTCATTAAATTTTTTGCAATCCTTGATTTCTTTTAACTTTCTTAGCTCTTTAAAATTCTGGATTCCTTGAATTCATTGCATATTCAGAACTTCCTAAATTGCGTGAATTCCAAAAATCTCTATTCCTTGAATTTTATCAATTCCTTAATATATCTGAATTTTCTGATATACTTGAATATTTTAAAATCATTAAATTTCTGGAGTTCTGTAAATTTTTTCGAACTAGCTGAAATACTCAAATATTAGGAATTTCCTAATTTCCTCGAACTTTTTAAATGCTCTAAAGTGTCTAAAATACTCTGGAATCCTTGAATTCATTGAATATTCTGAACTCGCTGAATTGCTTGCATTCCTGAAATCTCTAAATTCATTTAATTCTTTTAATTTATTAGAATTCTCACACTCTTTTAAATTATTTAAAATTCTTGAATTTCTTAATTAATTGGAATTTCCTGAATTCCGTGAATTCCTTAAATTCTCTCAAGTGCCAAACATTCTCCGAAATTCTTTAATGTTCGGAACTCACTAAATTCCCCAAATTCTCTCAATTCTCAATAGTCAATAAATTTCCTGAAAGCCCCGAAATCCTGCAATATTAGGAATTCCCTGAGTGACTTGGATTTTCTAAATACTCTAAAGTGTCTGAAATTCTTTAAAATCTTTAAATTTATTAGATATTCTTAATTCCCTGAATTACGTAAATTTCTGAAATCTCTGAATTCTTTGAATTTCCTTGAATTCACTGACATCTTCAAATAATTGGAATTTCCTTAAAGCCTTAAATTGATTAGATATTCAGAATTTTGTGAATTCTCGAAATTCCAATAAATCTCTGAATTCTTTAAATTTCATGAAATTCTTGCATATTTTGAATTCCCTAAATTTCTTCGATTCCTGAAATCTCTAAACTCCCTTAATTTTTTTAATTTATCATAATTTCTCAATTTCTTTGAATAATTTGAAATTCTTGAATTCCTAGAATAATTGGAATAATGAAGCTCATTATAATCCTTGAATAATTGAAATTTTCTGAGAATCGTGATTCGTGAATACTGTAAATCACGAAAAATATCTGAATTCCTTGAGTTCCCCGAAATCCTTGAATTCCCTGAAATTCTTAAATCCCCTAAAATTCTTGAATTCCCTGAAATTCTTAAATATTCTGAATTTCCTAAATTCCTCCGATTCCCTATATGCTCTAAAACACCTTAGATTCTCTGAAATCCTTAAATTGATCGAATATTCTGAATTCCCTGAAATTTTCGAGTTCCTGAAATCTTTGATTTCCTTAAATTTATTTGAACTCATTAAAATCTGTAAATAATTGAATTTTTTTTAAATTCTTAAATTTAATTAACATTGACAATTTCGTAAATTCTCTAAATCCCGCAAAGTCTCTAAATTCCTTGAATTCCATAAAATTCTTGAATATTCGCAATCCTTAAATTTTTTGAATTCTCTTAATGATCTGAAGTGCATGGGATTCTCTAAAATCCTTTAAACATTGAATACTCTTAATTCCCTGAAATGCTTGAATATCTGGAATCTCTGAATTCCTTAAACACTTTTGAAATTATTGGAATCTTTGAAGAATTTGAATTTCCTGAAATTCTTTAATTTATTAATTATTTAGACCTTCGTGAATTCCTTAAATCTCGAGAAATCCCTGAATTCCTTGAATTCCTTGAAATTCTGGAATTCCATGCATATCTCAAATTCCATGACTTCCTTGCATTCCATGAATTTCTATCATCTCATGAATTCCTTGCATTCTATGAATTCCTTGCATTCTATGAATTTCTGGCATTCCATGAATTCCTTGCATTCTATGAATTTCTAACATTTCATGAATACCTCCATTAATTTTTTAGTTCCATGTATACGTTGAGATTTACAAATTCTTTGAATCCCAGGAATTCTTCGAATTAAAAGAATTCTTTGAATTCCAAAAATTCTTTGAATTCGAAGAATTCTTTAAAATCCAAGAATTCTTTGAATTCCAAGAATTTTTTGAATTTAAAGAATTCTTTGAATTCCAAGAATTCCATGAATGCTAAGGATTCTGCGAATTCCAAGAATTCTTTGAAATCTTAGAATTCTTTAAATTAAAAAAATTCTTTGAATTCTAAGAATTCTTTGAATTTCACGAATTCAAAGAATTTCATGAATTTCAAGAATTGCATGAATTCCACGAATTCCTTGAGTTCCACGAATTCTTTAAATTCCTATAATATCTAAAATTCCCTGAATTTTCTCTATCTTTAAGAATCTCTGAATTTTCTGAAACTTTCTAATGTTCTGAATTTGCTAAATTTTTTAAATATTCTGATTTACAGGAATTCTTTGAATCCTCTGAAACCACTGAATTCTAAAAATATTTGGAATTCTTGCAATTTCTTTAATTCTCCAAATCTCCTTAATTCCTCGAGTATTTTGAAATACTTAAATTTTTGTTCTTTTTTAAATTCCTTTGAATTCTTAAAATTATTTTTAATTCCTGGGAATTTACAGAATTTAGGAAATTATGTCAATTTAAGGAATTTGGATGATTGGTAAAATTCCACATATTTGAAGAGTTCAGATGATTCCACGATTTCAGAAATTTCAAAAAGTTTAGAAGAAATTGAAGGAATTCAAGAGAATTCAAAGGAGTTCAAAAGAATTTCAAGGAATACAAAATAATTTTTTAAAATGCATAATAATTTAAAGATATTCAAAAGAATTTCAAGGAATTTAAAAGAATTTAAGAGATTCAGAAGAATTTAAGAAATTCAAAAAAATTTAAAGGAATTTAAAAGAATTTGAAGAAAACCCAAAAGAATGTAAAGAAATTCAAAAGAATTAAACGGAATTCTCGAAAATTCGTTGTCAAAATAATTTTATCGGTGAAAAATAATGAGTGATTATTAAAATATTGGAGTAAATTCAAATATTATCCTGAAAGTTTTTCAGTTAATGTGGAAATTTTATTTTGGACATAGCGTGAAAGGAGATCTGAAAAATTTGTTAATCCTTATAATTATATTACGCCATATCAACAAAATATTTTTATCTGCAATAGGCAGGAAAAGCGCCCTTTGTCTGCTCACGGAGCAGCAGTAAGAAAGCATTTTATTGTACCGCGAGAAGCGGCACGTAAAGCGACAGCAATGAGGTAACAAAAGACTGTAGTGAACTAAACAGTTGTCATTGTAATTTAAAATCGAAAAGAAAAAAGAGGCAAGAGGAAAAAGGGGAAAGGAAAAGGGACAAGGAAAAGGAGATAAAGGGAAGGGAAAAAGGAAAAAGGCGAGGGGAAAAGGGGCAAAAGAAGCAGGGAAACAGAAAGGGGGAAGAAGGAAAAGGACAGGGAGAAGGGTATTGGGGTAATTAAGAGGAGGAAAAGGGAAATAAGTGGGGAAAGGGGAAATGGGGGAAATAACAGGGTAAAAAGGACCAGGAAAAAAAGGATGGAAACAAAAGGGAAGAAAGAAGTGAGAAAGGGGAAAAGGGAAGAGTACAATGGAGACGAAGAGGGGTAAAGAGGACAGAAAAAGGAAAGAGAAAAAGGAAAAAGGACAGAAGAAAAGTGGAAAGAAAAAGTAGGAAGGACAAGGGGAATGGAAAGGGATAGAAGAAAAGAGGACAGGGGAAGGTTGAAGGAAAAATAAGAGAATAAAAGGTGAAAAGGAGAAAAGGGTAGAAGGATTAAAAGGAGAAAACAAGAAGGTAAACAGGTCAAAGGAAAAGAAAAAGGGAAATAGAAAGAGGAGAAGGGAAGTAAGAAAGGGTAAAAGGGTAAGGAACAAAGAAAACAAAAAGGGAAAAAGAGGACAGGGAAAAAGAGGGAAGAAAGAGGGGGAAGGACAAAGAAAACGGAAATGGGAATGGAAAAGGGAAGCAGAAAGAAAAGAGAAAAGGGAAAAAGGATTGGGAAGAAGAACGAGAATAAGGAAAGGGATGAAGGAAAAGGGATGAAGGGGCAGTGAAAGGAAGAGAAAAGGGAAAAGAGAGAAAGGAAAGGGGAAACGGAAAGGAGAAATGGAAACAGGGAGTGGGTAAAGGAGAAATAAGAGAGTGGAAAGGACAAGAGAAAAAAAACAATAAAAAAAAGGGCAAGAGGAAAGTAAGACAGGGTAAAAGAGGAAATGACAAGGGAAACCAAAAAGGGAGAAGGGGACAGGGAAAAGTAAAGGAGAAAGATAAAGAGGAAAAGGGAAAAAAACAGGGAAAAATGGGAAAATGAAAGAGGGAAGGACAAAGAAAACGGAAAGAGAAAGAGAAAAGGGAAGGGAAAGGGAAAAAGGAATAGGGAAATAAACGGGGAAAAAGGGTAAAGGGCGACGGAAAGGGGAAAAATAAGAAAAGAAAAAGGAAAGGAGAAACGGAGAGGGGGAAAAGGGAACGGAAAAAGGGTGAAGAAAAAATAAGAAGGGAGAAAGGCAAGAAAAGAGGAAAAGGAGAAAATAAAAGGGTGGAGATGACAAGGGAAAAAGAAAGGGGAAAATGAAGGGGAAGAGGAAAGTAAGCAAGGGTAAAAGGGAAAAGGACAAGGCAAACGGAAAGGGAAAGGGAAAGAAAAAGGAAAAGGGCAAAAAATAATAGGATAGAAGAAATGAAAGAAAGAAAGGAAGAAGGAAATGGGAAAAAGGGACAGGGAAAGGGGAAAAGAAAAGAAAAGAGAGAAAGGGAAAAGGAAAAAGGAAAAAGGAAAAATTAACTGAATTGAATGCTCGAAGCAGACGCGCACAGGGTCGTTATCATTGTAAACAAATACCGAAAATTTTCTGCAACAGAGACATTTTAAAAAAGAGAAAGCGTTATTAATGGCCGTGTTGAGACCGTATCAGCTCTAAAATTTTAGTGTAAAATCAGACGGTATTTTAGAGTCAGATATAATTTGGTTTTTAAAGCACACGGTGGTGAAATGGTTGTGCGGTGGCCGACCGTAGTAAGGTGGTCGTGCGGTAGGCTGCAGTGTCGTGCGGTAGACGGCAGTTTATCGGTATCGTATTAAAATCAAAACTTCCGCTTTTCTACGTGTAACTTCATGATAAAATGCAGTTTGGAGCCACAAGTTTGTAGAGAAAGTAAATTTCGATTTGGTCTACAATGCAAGGAACTATTCGCTTTCAGTTTCCGCCGATTGGAAACATAACTTCCTCAATTCAAACATGTATTCAAATGAAGAAGTACAGACCTCATCGTGTCACGTCGATGTCGATGTTGATCTAACGAAAAGCAAACTAACGTTCGAACTAATCATATTGACATTCCTCGCAAGTTGAGAAAACGATGAACGCTCGTTTGCACTGCAAAGTCGACCTTAATCTTTTCCCCAGGTAAAAAAAAAAGGAAAATAAAACTCGTATTCACTATGAACGAATCGAGTAGATTCCATTTTTTCTGTTTTGACCCAGATTAGAAATTTACTTCTCTCTTTTTCAGTAATTATAAACGGGTATTTGTCAAAGGAACGGGAAAACATAGTCTAGTAATTAATTTTCAAATTATATGAATCCCAACAAAAACATCTACGATGCAAAATATGTGCTAAGTACAACTGTATAAATTTGTGAAACCAAAGTTGGACAAGTAATTTT
>JAUELO010000179.1:7847122-7867524 GCA_032357855.1 Amphibolips quercusostensackenii | reverse complement strand
TTTGCTTTATGACTTCACGCAGCTCTACAATAACTGAACTATTACTGTTACTTATTTTATTATTGAGAGCCATGAAATAGATACTGAAGAGGAGGAAGATAAGCTAAATAAGAAGACTAATCATGAATCTGCATTACCGACCAATGGTAAATTTACATTACCGACTGATGGTAAATACCAAACGATGATAATTACCTTATGTAGGTAACTTATTATATAACAGAACCTTAAACTTAGAATGAAACAGAACCTCATCCAGAACCGCTATAGCTCTACTAATCTTTAATTTCAAATTCATGCTGAATACGGTATTTTCTAAAATTATGGACACAATTAACAAATATTGAGACTAATCTTTTTTTTGTTTGAGATATTTGACAATTATTCTAACAATTTTTGTTTGTTGCATCTATTTTTTCTCCTGTAAATAGAGAAAGATTATTATTATCTGCCATTAATAATGCAGTTCGTGAATCTTCATAGTGATGTTTTTTGTTAACAAAAGTTTGTAATTAATTTAACAATTAATATTACTTGCGCCTTTTCATGGGAAGAGTAGACAAAATTTTATCTCAACGTAATCGATCTGGAGAAATAGCTATCCGTATCGTACTAAAAAAACTTTTAAAAAAATTATTATTGTTTAAATAATGAGGATGTAATTTATGAGATAAAAAAATACTGAATTATAAGTTCGTGACAGAAAACCTTACTTTTAACATAAATTTACTGTATCAGCAAAGCCAGAAAATAATAACTTTTTAAGATCTGATGGAAAAAATATTACTCTTAAAACAATATTTTTTTTGTGTTATTTGTATCAAAAAATAAGAAAACTGTAGAATTTGAATTGTTAAAAAAAACTAATAATTTTTAAATGATTAAACATTTGTTAAAAAATATTTAGTAACTTGTCATTAATCGAATAAAAATAATTTTAAAAATATTATAAGACAAGATGATTAAATGTATAGTGGGACTAAGTGAAAAAAGGCATTATTTTTTATTCAACAAACAAAATATTTTAAAACATTTATACTTTAAATGCTACTATTTCGTGAAAAAAACAGTCCATTTAACTACAACTGGTCATAATCTTGACGAAAACTAATAAAAAATTATTCCAATAGTATTGATTAAATATAAATATTTCAAACATTATTATAAAGAAATAAGTAAACAAAAGTTGTAATTTCTTTATCCGCGATATTTAAATACTGCTAAAATTTAAATTTTTTCTTTTTACAATTTTTAATTTTTATTGTTTTCCAATTAATATTACTTCATTAATAATTTTTTAAGAATAATTCAATTTTGGAGGCTTATAATTTAAAACTTTTTTCTTGTAAACAAGAAAATGATGGTGAGTCTAGTTTTTAAATTATAATTTTTTTATATTATAACAATATAAAATTCTATAATTTCAGAAACTTTGTCTTTCACTACATCAATTTAGTTGCTAATTTTTAAATTTAAAATTTCCATTGCTTTGAAATAAAAATAATTTTAATTTAAAAATTTTAATTATTAAATTATTGGATTTTCAATGCTTTTAATTAGAAATTATACATTTTTAATTTTTTTTTAATTTAAATTACACAGTTTTCAAAATTTTAATCGAAAATTATTAAATTTTAAACAATTTTATATTCGACTGTTTTATAAATTTTTATCTAAAATCATCATTAAAATAACATTGTTCAATTTTGAAGGCTTTGAATTAAAAATTGGACAATTTTACCATTTCTTTACTGAAATTGGCTAATTTTTAAAATTTCATTATGAAACTTTGTAATTTTAAGAGCGTCTGGACCAAAACTTTTTGATTTTAAATTATTTAATTTTTAACGCTGTTGAGTGAAAATTATGTAGTTTTATTTCTTTGAATTTTAAATGATACAGTTTCTAATTTTTTTTAAATTTTAGGCGTTTTTAAATCGAAATTACTATTAATTGATTGAATAATTTTTAAAACTGTTATAATTTTAAAAAAATTTAGTGATTTATTATTAAAGTGTTTCTATTTTTAGTGAGAGAAAATAAAAATCCAAGGATTGCTATAGTCTAATTCTGTGTAAGAATTTAAAAAAAATTTTTGGTTATTTTCAAAATTATTGAATTTTGATAATTCATGTAATTTTTGTAAAATTCTAGTAATTTTGAAAATTTCAGTAATTTTAGAAGTTTTTGTGATTTTGGACATTTCTGGAAATTTTCAAAAATTTATCGGTTATTTGGGGTAACTTTGGTTATCGACCAGTTCACATTAATGTCGAAAATTTTCCGAAATTTTCGGAAATTTTTGTAATTTATGCAAATTTATATGTCATTTATAATAGCATTGGTTATTGGCAAGTTTACATAAATGAACAATTTTTTCAAAAATTCTGAAAATTTTCAATAATTTATGAAAATTTATCAGTAATATAACGTTTATAAATCAAAATTGGACAATTTTAATATTCTTCAATTTTAAATCATCTATTTCACAAAATTCTAATCTGAAATTATTCAATGTTGAATATTTTTGAAACTGCCCTTTTTTCGCAATTTTAACCTAAAATAATTCAATTTTGATATTCTTTAAATAAAAAAAAATTGTTTAATTTTGAAGGCTTTAAATTAGAAATTATAAAATTTCAACTCCACTCTAATAAAATTGTTCTATTTTGAAAATTGTAGTCTAAAATTTTACGATTTCGAGTGCTTCTGATGAATTTTCAACCAAATGTTTAAATATTCAACAAAAAGGTGAATTGTTGAGCAAGAGGACTAATTTTTTTCCGGAAAACACAAAATTTCAGCAAAAACCGATAATGTAATTTTTTAACATAAAAGTAAATTTCCGTCCAAATAATTAAATTTAAAAGTAAATCGATAACAAAACCAGATTAATTTTTAGAATGAAACGGTTGCTTTCTTAGCCAAAAATAATGAATTTTCGACAAAAAAATTTTTAAAAAAATACTTGAAGTTTCAACCATAAAAGATTAATTTCTAATAAAAAAATATCAGTTTTCAACCAAAAATGGAATAGTTACATTGTTGCATTTTCAACAAAAGAGATTAATTTTAAACTGAAATGATCAAACATAAAAAAATTATTTATCAACAAAAGAGTTCAACACAAAGAATGATTTTACAACCTGAAAGATTAATTTTCTAAAAATGGATTAATTAAATTTTTAAAGAAGAATGTAAATCTTTAAGAAAATATGAATTTTTAACAAATTTTCAACTTTAAACTAAGCAGTTTGATTTTCAAGTAATAAAGTTTAATTTTAAACCAAATACTCTAATTTTTAACTAAAAAAGTAAATTTTCAACTGAAATAACCGATCTTAAAAAAATGAATTTTCAACAAAAGAGCGCAACACAAAAAATGATTTCTCTATCCAGAAGATTAATTTTCAAAAAATGAAATAGTTGAATTTTCAACCAAGAAGGTTAATATTCATAAAAAGACAAATAACCAAACTAGTTTAGCTTTAGAATAATAAGATTTTTTGTTAACCAAATGTTTAAATTTTTAACCAAAAGAAGATTAATTTTCTACCAAAAAACACGAATTTTCAACAATCAGAAAAAAAATAAATATTTAACAAAACAGTTCACTTTCAACCTAGTAGTCGTATTTGTCTTGTTGGGTTCTATTAATTTAATTTGTATTCGAGCAAAAAAAGATACTCCACTACACTCAACTCCCGATTTAAGAACAGTTTAAGCTTGTCTTGCAGTGACCTTGATCTTATATCGAGTTTTAAGTGTTTCACAACTAATTTGAAAAACACACTTTTTAGTATTGTTTAAGCCTTTTATGAAGGCCTACGGTCTAAAATATCTAATTAGAACGATAAGAAAAAGTTGCTGTTGTCAAAAACTTGCTGTTACTAAAGAATTACCCATAGCTATAGAAAAATTTCAGCAAGGGGTAAAATAGCGTGTAATTTCCAGTAGAACGTAAACGAGATTTGCCGGATGATTAACGCGAGTCTGGTCGTAGTGCAAACGCAATTTGCGTCGAATCGCGAGCAAACGACTCAAATCAATTGGCCTTGCCGGAAATGGAATTGGGATTGATGCCGCTTCTGGGATCGCTTCTACATTCTGGATAAATTAATGAGTGAAACAAAGACCAAATCGGTCAAGCTGCCTTCTGTAATCCCTCTCCTAGGATTCTCTCGAATGTCTCTTACTCTCGGCTTGAAACGGTCTCTGGAGATGTACCAGCCAATTTATTCGCCTTTCAGTCTGTGAGATGTGTTCCTTTAAGCTTCCAAACTTTTACACTGACCTGTTTTTCCAGAAAGGTGTTACTTTCTAAATCCGAACTAGTAGAGATTTTTCTAAACCAATTAGTAGCATTGTGTTTGACTAATAAATTAGAAATTTTATCCCTTTTTACTGGTATAATTAAGAAGATGTTAGTGAGACGATGTTGTTTAGCTAAGGGCCGATTTCACCAACTCTGATTTAGGGATACCGGAGTCGATTCTGATTCTTCGAAGGAATCGATTTCCAGCGCTCGAGAATCGATTCATTGCAATCGATTCTGACTGACGGAATCGATAGCAGAATCGATTCTCCAGCGCGGATAATCGCAGTGATGTTTAATTTTAGTGCCTTTTTTTAGTTGGAAATTTACAAAATATTTAAACTTTTAAAATTTCTACAAATTTTAATAATTTGAAAGATTTTTAAACTCTGAAAAATTTTTAAAAGATTCTGAAATTTCAAAAAATTTTCAAACTTTTCAACAAAATTTTAATATATTATCAATATTTCCAAAAGTTTTCAAAATTTCCAAAAATTTTCTAAAAATTTTAGTAATTTCCAAACTTTTTGAAAAAATTTAAAACTTTCAAAAAAATTTGCAAAATTTTTCAAAATTTACAAAATATTTAAACTTTTTTCGAAATTTACCAAAATTTTGATAATTTAAAAGATTTTAAACTTTAAAAGGTTTCCAAAAGTTTCTAAAATTTCGAAAATTTGTCAAACTTTTCAACAAAATTTTAAAAAATTATCAATATTTCCAAAAGTTTTCAAAATTTCTGAAAATTTTAACAATTTCCAAAATTTTTTTAAAAATTTAAAACTTGCAAAAAATTTCCAAAATTGTTAAAAATTTCTAAAATATTCAAAATTTTTTAAAAATTGTAATAATTTCCAAACTTTAAAAAAAAACTTAAAACTTTCAAAAAATTTTCAAAATTGTTAAAAATTCCCATAATATTCTAACTTTTTTAAGATTTCCAAAAATTTTAATAATTTAAAAGATTTTTAAACTCTAAAAAATTTTTAAAAGTTCCTGAAATTTTAAAAATATTTTAAACTTTTCAACAAAATTTCAAATATTATTAATATTTCCAAGTTTTCAAAATTTACAAAAATTTTCTGAAAATTTTAGTAATTTCTAAACTCTTAAAAAAAATTTTAAACTTTCAAAAAAAAGCAAATTTTTTTAAAATTTACAAAATATTCAAATTTTTTTTGAAATTCACAAAAATTTTAATAATTTAGAAGATTTTTTTAACTTTGAAAAATTTCCAAGAGTTTCTAAAATTTCAAACATTTTTCAAACTTTTCAACAAAATTTAAAAAAATTATCAATATTTCCAAAAGTTTTCGAAATTTCCAGAAATTTAAGTAATTTCCGAAATTTTTTAAAAAATTAGAAACTTGCGAAAAATTTCCAAAATTGTTAAAAAATTTCAAAATATCCAAAATTTTTCAAAAATTGTAATAATTTCCTAACTTAAAAAAAAACTTGAAACTTTACAAAAATTTCCGAAATTGTTAAAAATTCCCAAAATATTTTAACAAAATTTTAAAAAATTATCAATATTTCCAAAAGTTTTTAAATTTTTCAAGATTTTAAACTTTTTTAAAATTTCCAAAAATTTTAATACTTTTAAAAATTCTCAAACTTTAAAAAAAATTTCAAAATGCTTAAAATTTTCTAAAAATTTTAATAATTTCCAAAATTTTATTTTCAACTTGAAACTTTTGAAAAATTTCCAAAATTGTTAAAAATTCTCAAAATATTCTAACTTTTTTAAGATTTACAAAATTTCAATAATTTAAAAAATCTTTAAACATTTAAAAATTTCCACAAGTTTCCAAGATTTCCAATTTTTTTTATTTTTTTCAACAAAATTTCAAAAAATTATCAATCTTTCCAAGTTTTCAAATTTTCAAAAATTTTTAACTTTTATAAAATTTCCAAAAATTTTCATAATTTGAAAAATTTTCAAAACTTAAAAAAAATTTACAATGTTTGAAATTTTCTAAAAATTTTAATAATTTACAAAATTTTTCAAAAAATTTTAAACTTAAAAAAAATTTCAAAAATTGTTCACAATTTCCAAAATATTCAAAATTTTCCAAAAATTTCAATAATCTCTAAACTTTTTTGAAAAATTCGAAACTTTCCAAAAATTTCCAAAATATTCAAAATTTTTTAAAAATTAAAATAATTTTTAAACTTTTTTCAAATTTAAAAAAATTGATCTTTTCTAGTAGAAAATTCACGTATTTCATTCAAAATTCGTCTTTTTTGATCAAAAAATAATCTTTAGGGTTGAAAATTGATCCTTTTTGGTTAAAATTGCATTTGTTTGGTTCTAAATTAATTTGTTAGATAAAAGCTGTTTTGTTAAAAATTAAAATGTTTGTTAAAAATTTATTTATTTTTATTTAGTTTTAACTATTTCGATTCAAATTGAACTTTTTTTATGAAAATTTGATTGTTTAGTTGAAAATGGAAAATTCCTATTTTCCGGTTGCAAATTCAGCTGTATCGTGAAAATTTCGTTTTTTTGTTGGAAAAATTTAACAATTTAGTAGAAAATTTCACTATTGCGTAGAAAATTTAACTGTTAGGTAGAAAAATTTTGTTTAAATTAATTTTTGGTAACAAAAATTTAGCGTTTGCATTTTTTGTTAAAAATTTTTCCTTTAGTTTGAACATTGAAGTATTTGGTTAAAAGTTTATGTAATTAATTAAAAATTCTTTTTTTTTAGTAGACAATTATCTTCTTCGTCGAAGATTTAACTATTTGGCTGGAAATTTATTTATTTTGTTGAAAATTTGTCTTATTTGGTAGAAAATTAATCTTGTTGGTTGAAAATTTAACTATTAGGTTCAAAATTGATGCACTTTGTAGAAAATTTGTGTTTTTGGTAGAACATGATTCTTTTTGCTTTAAAATTCAACTTTTTGTTTGAAATTTAACTATTTGTTTAAAAATCCATATTTCTTAGTCAACAAAAAAATTCACTTCTACAGTTTATAATTTAACTGTTTTGTTGAAAATTCGCGTTTTCTGTTACAAAATAATTATTTAAATCTGAAAATTTCACAATTTTGTTTTTGGTTAGAAATTTTTTTCTGATAAGCTGAAAATTCAACTATTTGGTAGAAAATTACTGCATTTTGTTGGAAATTCGTCTTTATGGTTAAAATGTTTATCGTTTTTGTTGAAAATTCAATATATATTTCTACTTAAAATTTTAAGAATTTAAATTGTTTCATATTGCACTAAGTATGGTCTTCACATTAATTTTGTTTGAAACAATTTATGCCTCCTTTATTACATTTTTGCGTCAATAATTTTGTAATTAAAAATTTATTTATTATATTTTTGGTTGAAAATTAATCTTTGTTAGATAAAAATTAAACAAATTCGTTGACTGTTTAAGGATGATCTATTTTTTCTGTTTTTTTTTCTTGAAAATTTAACATTTTTGTCAAAAAGAAATTCTTCGCTATCAAAAGTAATTTTAGGTGATCCCCAATAATTGTTTATAGAAATGTTATCCAGGGAATCCTTTGACAAATGGTGCTAATAAAGAATAATAAACCGTTTATTATTTATTGCTTTTTTGAAATTATGTTAAAACATTGAAAAAGTAAAATCATTTGTAACTTTTTTATCATGACTATGTAACATTGCACTGTTGGTAAAATTTACGCAAAAATATTTTTTTTTCAATAAGATAATTTAGGTGGACATAAACCTATGTTTTAACCTATATCCAAGCATAGACCTAAGCCTAGGACAGACCTGTTTTTTTCTTACAGCCACGTGGATCATGTCTCAAGAAAGTAACATGTTTTCCGGAAAGTGTGATACGTTACGTAATTTCAGAACGACGTCTAAATAGTCTTTAATAATAAATGAAATCCCTTTTTTATCCCTATTTTTCTGAAAAAATCCTCTTTTCGTAATTAAAATTAAACTACTAAACCGCTGTGATCCCTGACAGTGTAGATTTGTGCAGTGAAGTTGTACACTTGTCCAGTCCATTCCGCGCGACTCGAAGGCTGACACAGCTAAAGTCACATCGTGCTCTTCCTTTTTGCAAACAGAAAGAAACGAGCGTCCGGTCGTCGAGGCGGAAATGGAAAGCTGAAAATTCTCATCCGCTAGGGACGAAGCTTGCCACTTTCCGAGGTCAGTAACGCAGATGGATTTTTCAAAGCCCAGATTGCAATCGAGGAATCTATCGTAATATGATTATTATTCATTAGTGAAGCGTGTCTAATCAATCTGTTGATCATCACAATAATTTCCCGAGTTGCGGTGCTTGTTTAGATACCAATGAATCATTGATTATGTGACGCACATGGAGAATGCTCATGTCTACTTCCGTCTGAACCCTTTGTTACATGAGAAAAGTATCAAGTGTCCTTAAAAAAAGGACATTTTTTAAATTTAAATAGCAGTCAATCGTGAGTTAGTTGTTTTAGTTAGTTAATATTATGAATTGAATTTGCTTGTGATTCACTTGCTGCGATGTTTGATCATCCGGAAGAAGCCTTATCCATCCTGACTTAAAGAGAGACTTCAAGAAGCAATTAAGACGCCTTCTGTCAATTGAAGTAATTCAAACTATTTAAAATTTTCCTCCAATCTTACTACTGTGTGATATCCTCCTCCTGCTCTTCTGGTCACACCTGAAATGTTATGGAACATTTTTGGAATGCTGTTAGGAATTATGATGTTTATTATTAATAACGCGACTAACTTATCTTCCTTAGCGTAATGTTCTATGGCAGCATCAATCTTGGCGCAAAACCCAAAGCGTCAAACCACGAGACATGACAGCCAATGATATTCTTTTGGTAATCTACAGAAACACTTTCATTAGCTGAAGTGTCTAGTGATATGCTGTTTTGCGTTTGATTCCTAGTAATATCTAGGCCTTTGAAACCTCCATGCATTTGCTGTTGAAAAGTTTTGGTGGCTTTTGATACGAAGTACCAGTACACTCTTGCTAATGGTGCCACATTTTCCGTCAACACAGATAAGTATATTGTCAATGATAAGACGCACAGCAGCGCTTGATGAATGTAGGCGCCTCATCATCAGTGACTGCAGACTTGTCTGTGCTAAGGGAAAATGTGGCGCCATCAGCGGATGTGTAATGTTACTTCGTGCCCAAAGCCATTTAAACTTTGAGACAAGTTAATTCATGGAGGACTAAAGGGCCTGGTAATAACATTGCCATGGAACGCCACGCTTAGAGTGGAAATCAGAAGTTCATATTTTGAGAAGCTTTAATGTAGATTCCCAGCAATGCGATTTGGACCTCTACAGTTCAGGCGCGCATCATCAGTATCATCACTGACATCGTTCTAGATGCTAAGGACTTTAACTTGGATATTTCACTGAGGTCCTGGTTACCGATTTGGTTTTCACATAATTCGGAAAGGACGTCTCGGACAATAATTTACCATGTTTAGAACCGAGTTAGTTTATATCTGGCATACTACATTTAGAAGATTATTTTATTTGGACACGGCACCCCTGCAGTTTACCTACATATTTACGTCCCTAACCAGTTTACACTGGTCTCAAATTCCGTAGTAACTAGGCAATCCAAGCCGCTATGCAGTTGCTTGTTAAAAGTTTTAATGGCTTTGGGTACAAAGTACCAGTACACGTCCGCTGACGGCGCCACATTCTTCATCAACACAAACCAGTATATCGTCAATCATAAGACGCACACCAACGCTTGATATAGGTAGGCGTCTCATCATTGACGGCAGGCTTGTCTGTGTTGAGGGGAAATGTGGCGCCATCTGCGGACGCGTATTTGTACTTCGTACTGAAAGCCACTAAAACTTTCTACAAGCAAATGCATGCAGGCATCTTTTGGCCAGCTACTTTCGGAGCGTTAGTACGTATATTTTTGTACATTGCTTGAAAAGTTTTCACGATATTTAAGAAAGTATCGATCTTTATAATTGCCGAATCCTATTTTACTTCAAGTTATCAAACTCAAAGCTTTATATAACATTTATAATAAAGTATTTCTGTGTGCAGTGTAAAATTTTGTTCTTGTTGGCTCTATCACATTTGATTAAACTTCGTGTTGGATAAAGACGTATTCACTTACTGTGGAATGTTTGAAATATGCATTGGAAATAATTGAAAATGAAATTGAATATTTCGAATTCGCAGAGTTTAAAGTTAAACGTAGTTTAGAAGTTACCCCTAGTTGGTGAAATGCAATATCTGTAACGTATTACTTGTGAAGATTGTCTCGCAGCATAGTAATATCAGTTTGGCAGGTAGGCGTATAGTTCCAGGCTCCATGCGGAACTGTAGCCGAGTGGATAGAAGAAAATATTTTTCACATGTCTTCTACATTAAACGAGGAATGCTAACAAGATTCAAATCCATTTAGTAAAATTGATAACAAGTATAGAACATAGTAAAAGAATAGAAGGAAAATAATTTTTTTCTTAGTGACTTCGAAGAAAATAGTGAATTAGCCTACAACTTTGAGTTTAAGCTATGGAAGACTGTGATAAATAGAGAAAAAAAATAAGGGTAATGAGAAAATAACTTCCAAACTCTATATAAGTGTTGGTAAGTTTTATATTTCATCATTAATGACAACCTAAACATAAAATTTATTTTCATAGTGGCAGATTATGTTAAAACTTAAATTTAATGAAAGTAGTTAAATGTTATTGTGCAATATGTAGTGAGATGGTGTTAAATATTTTTAACAATAATTTTTTACTTTTCAGAGACTCAGGACACTGTGGTTTTTTAAAAATCAAAATTGTTAAGGACAACACGGATGAAGAATGAAGAGCACATAAATAGAAGAAGAAGGCTAACCGAAAACACCATACATGAAGAATATCATCTAAGCAATGTATCCATAGAACCATATCTTTATTGGTAGACATATAAATAGCTTTGAAAAAGTTTTATTATTAAACAAGTTTTTTATTTAAATACCTTTTGAACTTGAATTGAAATAAAAACCATACCCGTAGTGTAAATATTGCTAATGTGGGTATAACATAGTATATAAGACCCAACATATGATACATGAACCAACATACAATACAAGAACCCAACATACAAGCAAAATTAGGAACGATGGAAAGTTTCTTTATAAGATATGATAAACAAATATTTCAAACAATATCTTTTATCATAGATCCACTGCAAAAATACTATGTCTATGGTATAAGGTACTTTTCGGTAAGACACTTGAGGTAGTGAGAAAGGACCATCCTTCCTATTTACCTAAACAAAAATTACCATGCTACACTGCAAGAGATGGTGTAAGGCACAATGTTTTTTAAAATAATTATATAAATAATTAGACTAGTTTTATCTTATTTATTGTGGAAAGCATTTATAAACATTTCTAAAACGAGGCACATTGATATATAGATTCTTAGAAATTGGATTTTGCTACAAAGTCTAATTTGTCTCCACGGTAGAAGAAATTGGAAAAATTTTTACCAGAATTTCTATCAAAAATTTCCCGAGTTTTCTGTCGGTGCAAAAGACTTGATCGTTACAGGCTTTAAAGTTTCACACTTTTCTACTTTTCAGCTTCTTTCCTTAATGTAATGCTACTTTTTCTGCTTTATTTAATAAAGTGATATACAAAATTAAAAAAAAAAATTAAAGAAAGGTACAAATAAGGAAAGTACTATATATAAACAATTAAGATATTGATCAAAATATTACAGTCGAAGGGTTTTTGAAAAAATTTCAAACTAAAATTTTATAGTTAAGAATTCAATTGTTTTTTGGATGATTAATTGTTTTGGCTGAAAAATTACACAATTTATCTAAAAATTTATGTAAATTGTTGAACATTCGTTTCTTTTCTTGTCAAAAATTAATTTTTTAATCTGAAAATTTTCCTATTCTATTTTCAGTAAAAATTTATTTTCACAAGTTAAAAATTCATCTATTCGGTAGAACTTTTATAAATCTTCTTGAAAACTCGTCTGTTTGGGCAAAAATTCCTTTTTATTGTTTCAGTGTTCAATTATTTTGCTAAGAATTTATTGATTTTGGTAAGATTAAAATGGTTAAAATTTTTTCTTTTTTTAAAAAAATAATTTTTGAAACTGAAAATGTAACAATTTATTTTTAGTTCAAATCTTATATTAATTTATTTAAAAAAATTTTTTTGTTTAAAATTGATTCTTTTAGGTGTAAACGTCAATCTTTTTTTTAACTCGACTTTTTAGCATAAAAACTTTAATCTTCAGTTGAAAATTAATTTTTTTGGATAAAAAAATTCATTTTCTTTATTGAAAATTCATCTATCTGGCTATGTATTCAACTGTTTTATCAAAAATTTGTCTTTTTTCGTTGAATTTGATTGCTTGAAAATTAATTTTTTAAAGTAATTTTTAAACAGAAGATTCTAATATCCCAGGTTTTTTTGAAAATTTGTTTCTTTTGTTAAAAAATCGTCTTTTGGTAGAAAATTAATCTTCTCAGTTGAAATTTATCTTTGTAGGTTACAAATTTAGCTATTTGGTGATAAATTCAATTATTTCTTGAAAGCTGAAGTATTTTGTTAAAAATTTAGCAATTTTTTTTCTCAAAAATTCAACTTCACGGGTTAAAAATTTAACTTTCTTTTTAAGAACTCGTCTTTTTATCTTAAAAATTCTAACGTTACATTCAAAACGCAACTAAATTTGTGTTTTTTCTTTCTTCAAATAATTTTTCTTAAATAATTTTCTTTAAATAATTTCTTTAACTAAAAATTTACCGATTCTATTTCTGGCTAAAAATTTATGTTTTCTAATCGAAAATTCAGGTATTTGGTTGAAATTTTATGTATTTTGTTGAAAAATCGCCTTTTGGTAAGAAATTATTATTTTTTCTTTGAAATTCATTCTTGTAGGTTAAAAATTCAACTAATTAGTGATAAATTTAATTAATTTGTTAAAATTTAAATTATTTTGTTAAAAATTCACAAATTTTATTAATTTTTTTTTGTCGACAATTCACTCTAATGGGCTGAAAATTCAACTTCTTTTTTAAAAATTTGTCTTTTCATCTTGAAAATTCAACTATTACGTTAAAAATGCAACTAAATTTCTCTTTTTTTGTTGTATTCAACTGGTTGAAAATTTGTTTTTTTTTAATGATTTTTTTAGCTAAAAATTTAACTTTTCTATTTTAGGTTGAAAATTAATGTTTTGATTTTTAACAATCAGCTTTTTAGGTTAAAAATTTAACTTTTTTGTTTAAAATTCGTCCTTCAAGATTAAAAGTTGAACTATTTGTTGAAAATGCAACTAATAATTTTTTTGTTAACAATACTCTCTGAAAAATTATTATAAATTACAACTTTTTTATTTTACTTAGTCAGCTTTGATTTTCTAACTCCATTTAATTGCATTACTGAATTTGTCGCGAATAAATTTGTAATTGGACAATTTTTTGCATCGTATGTATTTTTATTGTAATAGAATAAAAAAAAAATAAAATAAATCCGCGACAGAGTTCCTAAATAGATTAGAGACTGTACAATATTAAGTTACTCAGTAGCTGACTAACAGGAGCTGAAACGACAAATCGAATAATTTCTCGGTGTGATCCACCTAATCGTATGCAAGCCAGCTCTGCATAATATCACACAGCGAAGATTGGACTTGCTGGAAGTCGAGCGTTGATTACTATGCAAGCCTGCATATTCCTTCTGACAGCTCCTAATCGTTTTAGAAAGTTAGACGAGTTCTAGAAACTCTCAAAACCACAAACGGGGTTGTCTTAATTATCGCCTTTTTTCATTTTGCCGAGACAAATGAAAAAAAATAGTTAAAGTGGGCGCCTTGGCCTAAAAAAAGAGGTTTCGTAGCCTATTAAGACGTGAGTACATCTTTCAAACCTACCTTTATTATATTTTACCTTCCCAGCTCCACCTACATTCCAGTAATTTTTGTATTCTCCTCTACTTTCTCTCCCTGCACTCCAAATTTTGCTTTCCCTACCTTCTTCACCTTTTTCCTTGTCCACCTCCCCCTCTTCTCACTTTCTACCACATTTCTCCGTTCCTTCTCTATCCCTCTTATTTCATTTCGCATCTCCTACTTCCCCTCCCACCACATCAACCATCGTTTCCCCTCCCTTCTCCACCTTCACCCTCATTTACCTTCTTCTTTCCTCACTTTCGACCCATTTCTTTTTACTTTTCCTCCGCTACTTCTAGCTTTGCTTTCCCTCTCTTCGCCAACTTTTTCTTTATCTGCCTTCTCCTTCCCACACTTCTCCTATATTTCTTCTTACTTACTCTAATTATTCTTTCCTGATTCCTTATAAGTCCATCTGCTTCCTCTAACCTCATTTTCCATCACTTTCCATAATTCAGCTTCTCTGACTTTCCTAAATTTCCTAAGTTGTAATTTGTGAGTTGTAGTAGTAAATAAGGAGTTGTGAGCTAGGAGTTGGGTGTTAGAAGTTGTAAGTCAGGAATTTTGATTTAGTAGTTTGAGTTAGATGTTGTGAGTTTCTAATTATTTTATAAAATTAAGCGAGTTCCAGAAAGTCTCTAGCTCACAAACGGGGTTGTCTTAATTATTGAATTCTTTCATGTGGACAAAAAAAAATTTAAAAATATACAAAACAGGCGCCTTGCGCCTGTTTTGACCATTCCACTACTCCACCTACATTACAGGAATTTCCCTTTCCTCTCTTACTTTCTCTCCCTGCACTTCAACGTTTGCTTCCCCTCCCTTCTCCAACTTTTTCTTGTCTACTACCATCTCTTCTTACTTTCTTCTACATTTCCCCTCACATCCTTTGCCTCCTTTTTTTATATCACTTCTCCTACTTCCTTTCCCACTACATGAACCATCGCTTTCCCTCCTTCTCCAATTTTTTTCTCATCTTCTTCCTATTTGTCTCACTTTCGCCACATTTTCCCTTATTGCCCCTTTCTTACTTCAAGCTTTGCTTTTCCTTCCTTCTCTAACTAATTCCTTATTTACTTCCTCCTATCCTTACTTTCGCTACATTTCCCCTTGCTTCTACACACCTACTTCAACTTTCGCTTTCTCTCAATTCTACAACTTCTTTCTCATCTGCTTCCCTCTTTATACACTTCCCCTACATTTTTCTCTTGCTTCTCTTAATTACCCGTTTCTCAGTTCCCATTACTCTATCTCCTTTTCATACCCTTGTGTCCCCTGACTTCCTCTACTCGCTTATTTCCTATTACTTCTTATATTTTCCTCTTTCCACTTTAACTTTCGCTTTCTCTCCCTTTTTCCAACTTCTTCCTTATTTGCTTCCTCCTCTTATCACTTTCGCTACATTTCCGTTAACCTCCCTTGCCCGACTTTAACCATCGCTTTTACTCTCTTCCTTAGCTTCTTTCTCATGTACTTCCTTCTCTCCTCACTTTTGCTACATTTCACTATCGCCACATTTCCTTATCTACTTCCTCCTCTCCTCACGTCCGCTACATTTCCCCTCACTTCCCCTCCTCAACTTCAACCTTCTCTTTCCCTCGCTTCTCGAACTTCTTTCTCATCTTCTTCCCGCTTTTCACAATTCCTCCTACATTTTTTTTCTATCTGCTTATTCTTGTTGTGCATTATCAGTTGTGAACTAGAAGTTTCGAGTTAGAAGATATGAGTTAGAATAGAAAAAAAGAAGTTACTGTGCAGATAGAAACTGAAGGAGAGAGAAATGATTAGGAAGTAGAGAATATTTAACAAAAGAATGAAACTATACCTTCATTCTTTAATGTCTTCGTAAAAATTAAATTTTTTACTATAAGTGCATTTGGAAATGTTTTTATTTTTTAATAGATATTTGATAAAATTAAACGATTATAATAATTATTATTTATTACAAAGATCTCACAAAAGAATTCAAATTTATTTTTCAGCCTTAAAGAAACTCCCCCTTTTTCTCAATTTTTTGCCCTAATGTGAACTAAATTAATAAAACCTAATAAAAAAATCCAACTTTTCTTGGTTTAAAGATTTTTGTTTGGTTAAAAAATGAACTATTATAGTTGAGAATGCATCTCGTTTTATTAAAAATTCTATTTGGTTAAAAATTCAATTATTTTATTAAAAATGCAACCAGTTTGTTAATAAGTCACCTTTTTTTGTCAAAAATTAAACTTTTTTTTTTAAAGTAAAACTAATTTTTCAGAAATTAATTTTTGTGGTTGAAGATTTATCTCTTTGATTGATATTTGCATTATTTTATTGAAAATTCGTTTTATTTTTAGTTAAAAATTAATTTTTTCAACTAAAAATTCAACTATTCCATTTTTTTGTTAAAAATTTATCTCTTCTAGATCAAAATTCAACTATTTGGTTGAAAATTAATCTTTTTCAGTTATATACATGTATTTTGTTGACAAATCATTTTTTTTGGTAGACAATTATTTTTTTTGTCTAAAAGAAATAGCTTTTAGTTGGAAAATTCAACTTTTTTGTTGATTTTTAAACTCTTTTCTTGAATATTCATTATTTTAAAGATTTATTATTTTCATTAGGAATTCAGCTATTTTGCTAAAAGTTATTTTTTGTTGTTGTTAAGAATTAATTTTCTTGGCTGAAAATGCAACTATTCTATTTTTGTTAAAAATTTAAATTTTCTAGTTAAAGATTCAAGTACTTGGTTGACAATTCATCTTTTTTGTAAAAAAAAAATATTCTGATTTGAAAAATCAACTTTTTAGTTAAAAATTCAATTCTTTGGTTGAAAATTAATCTTCTTGTTGAAAATCAACATTTAGATGGAAAATGCAGCTTTTTTGTTGAATGTTAAACTCTTTTCTTGAAATTTTTTTATTTTTATTTTCAATTCACCATTTTAGCTGGACATTTTTTTCTTAAATTTAAAATTTAAATATTCTGCTGAAAATTTCTTTTCTTGTTGTTAAGAATTAACTTTTTTCTTACTAATGATGCAACTATTCCTTTTTTGGTTAAAAATTTTAATTTTTTAGTTAAAAGTTCAAGAACTCGGTTAAAAATTCATCTTTTTGGTAAAAAATTAATCTTCTTAGTTATAAAATTAACTTTTTGGTTGAAAATTCAACTGCTTGGTTGAATGTTGAACACTTTTTTGAAAAATTCATTTTTTAAAAGATTTATTATTTCCATTGAAAATTTATCTCGTTGCTTGGAAATTAAACTATTTTTCTAAAAATATTCTTTTTCGCTTGAGAATTAATTTTCTTGGTAGAAACTAGAAAGTTTACCATTTCATTAGAAAATTCAACCATTTGGTCTAAATTCACTTTTTTTTAAATTCAGCTGTTTTAAAGAAAATTAAGCTATTTGATCTGAAATTAACTAAAAAAGAAAATTCTGTTGTTGTAGAGAGCTGTGCTGATTTTGTAGAAAATTAAACCATATTTTAAAAAATTTAACTATTTTGTCGCATAATAGTTTTTTGGTTAAAAATTAATTTTTTATATGAATATGTAGATGTTCCACTTTTGTTGAAAATTTTTTCTTTATAAGCCTAATATTCAACTATTGGGTAGAAAATTTATGCTTCTTGATAAAAATCCGTCTTTTTTGTATAAAATTATGTATTATGTTAAAAATTTGTCTTTTCGGTAGAAAATTATTCTTCTTAGTTGAAAATTAATCATATTTTAGTCAAAATTTAACTGTCTTGTCGTAAATTTACTTTTTTATAAAAAATTATCTGTTTTATAGAAAATCATGTTAATGTAAGTTGATTTATTTAATAAAAATTAATTAATTTGAGTAATTAATTTGGTTAAAAATTTAATTTTTTGTTGAAAATTATTCCCTGATAAGTTGAAAATTTAAGTATTTGGTAGAAATTTCACGTATTTTGTTAAAAATTCGTCTATTCAAGTAGATTTTTTTTTTAATTAATTATTTTGGTTCAGGATGCAAAGTCTTTCTTGGAAATTCGTCTTTTTTGGTCAAATCCAATTAGTTGAAAATTCTTTTTTTCGTTCAAATTTTTTTCACTAGTCATTTAAGGATTCCATTTTTTGTTAAAAATTCGAATATTTCGTTGTAAATTTACCTTGCAGAATCTAAAATTAACTTTTTCCTTAAAAAATCTTCTTTTTCGGTTAAAAAATCAGTTTTCTAAAACACTCAAATCATAAGCAAAAGGAAAGCACAAAGGAAATAATAATTTGATAAAACACAGAAAGAAGCGTGGATGAGTTTGCTAGGTTAAGGTTATCGTTTAATGTGAGTGAAAAAACGGTGAGTTGTACATTTTGCTATGGATTTGATTTTCTAAAATTATTTCTATTTGTAATAACGACACTGCTAGTATTGACCAAAAAATAGGTTATGAATTAACGTGACTTTGCAGCGAACAATTTGCGTGAAATTATTTGAAACATTCAGCTTCGATTTGCGAAATATTGCGACCAGAAAGCAAAAAAACAGTTGTTTATTTCATAAAATATATGGCTTATTTTTTACAAGCTTTATTTAGATACCAAAACAGAGAAAGCGCAAACCTGAAAATAGGTCGTCCCATGGAAATCGACTCGGAAAGCACGGAAAGTGGGAGAAGACGGAGAGCATAAGGAATCGATTATTATCGATTCGATAACGCGGCAAAATCGATATTTTCAAATGTGACTTAATAAAAAAAACGAATTAATCTTGAATAAGTTAATTGTCTTAAATATTTTTATTATCAAACATATATGCACGAATAACAAAAACGATTCATTTCTGTATTTTATACAAATATCATTTTAAAAAATTATTCTTTTCTAATAACTTTATGATACGAAATACTTTTCATTATTATGGTTATATTATTAACTGATGAGTATATTTCAAGGTTGTCTAATTAAAAATAAGAAATTGAGGTAATACTTTTTTTTATTTCAGTTTCACAATTTGAATTAGTCGTTTTTCACTAATTAAGTGCTAATGAAAACTGTACTATGACAATAGTGAATTTCACTATTTAAAATATTAGAAGAAAGTCTAATCACTATTTCAATAGTGAAATAGCTTTCACTTATCCAAATAGTGAAATTTTCACTATTTCAGATTTAGAGAGCAAAAGAGCTTATTCTTCACAAAATGTTTAATAGTCTTTTGTTAGTATCACTTTTCATTTGATATCAATAATGAAAAGCTGAAAATAATCACGTGGCCTTAGTCATTTGATATTCCTTTTCCGTTCCATAGGCAAGATTCCCACCTTGGAATTACGAGAAATAATTGCTCCCTTAGCGCAGGTCTTTGCATGCGAATCTCGGTTGAATAATTACAAAGATTATTCGCACGATCGGATTGCAGCGATTCATTATGCCGAAACCCGGAGCAATTTAGTGTAATTTCATGACTTCGATCTTAACCGAAATTCTTTTCGATCGTTTTTCAGGTTTTCGACAAGCATAACCGAGGGTATATCACAGCTTCCGATCTGAGAGCTGTTCTTCAATGTTTAGGCGAGGATCTTTCCGAAGAAGAAAGTGAGTATTAGTTTTCATTATTTTTTTGAGTAATTATTACCAACAGGCAAAATTATTTCTGTGAGAGATAAAGTGGTGGCCGTGCGGTAGGCGGCGGTGGTCTAACGGTCGCGCGTTGCGGTGCACGCGGACTATGGTCAGAATCAGCGTGAGGCTTTCCTCGAGTTGTTGACTGGTCTGAGTGCCAGGAAACTTCCTTCTTCGAGCCTTTGTTCCCTTTCCACTTAACGCTTTCCTCCTCAGGGTCCCCTTCTTTTCCCAAAATTTCCTCTTTACACTTTTTCCAGGCTTAAGACTGGCAGCATTTTTCACTTATCTAATTCTACTAAACAAATTTAATTTCTTGTATTGGTAAATGTATTCTTATTGATTCTTAGTTTTATCACAATATTATAATATCAGTATTAAGTCAAGTAAAATAAATAATGAAATTAGCAATATATTTCTCACACACACTACGCGAAAACGGCACAGTAAGACACTGCTAATTGTCGTAATTTGCAGTAGGTATGTACCTATTTCGATCCTACTGAGAAAATACCCCTGCGCTTTTGTCCGGAGTTCGTCATCCGAGTGAGGGAAGGGAGCTCGGAACGCAAATCTGAAACCTAAAGTGTGTGTGGCCCGCAAATTGGAGTTTACTGACCATA
>JAUELO010000179.1:7789676-7799736 GCA_032357855.1 Amphibolips quercusostensackenii | reverse complement strand
AGTAGTAGTAAAAGTAGTAGTAGTAGTAAGGGGCGCCATTTACTACTCACCGTAGTAGTGAATGGTGCCACTCACTACTCACTGCAGTAGTAAGAGCGCCCCTTACTACTCACCGGAGTAGCAAGTAGCGCCCCGTACTACTTACCGTCAACCGCAGCTATCCTGGTACATTTCGGTTAAATACAGGACAACATTTCTCTTCTATTAGTCTATATAGCAAAATAACACAAATAAAATTTTTTTTCTAACGGACTGTTTTTTTAATTTTAAGGCCATTATAGCTCCGGTTGCCGCTACCTATCAACCTACTCGCCAGAGTTGATCCACAGAAATACATTAAATACAATTTTATATTGCAAAATGAATTCTAAAATTGGATACTAATACTTATTACGTTGGTTATCAAAACAAAATGATCTTACCTGAGGACCAAGAAAGGAGACTGATTGGCAATCCCTGAAAGTGGAATTCATTTTTTTTAATCAACGTTCATTAAAATTGTTTTTCATTGATTTCTACTGAATTATGCCTTATCGAGCAAAATTTTGAAGGTACTATAATTATTGCTGATTGTAAGGCTTCATTAAAAATAATAATGATATAACTATAAAAAATATAGTATGTGCTTTGTATAGTCAACCCTGGCGTGTAAAAACAAATTATAAATATGTAACGACGATGATAATTTTAATGACCGACAACAAATTGTCGATGCTGCTTTCGCCCAAACGTGTAGCGAGCATAATGCGAAAACGTGAGAGAAAAAAGTGGTGAAAATTATACATAAATTAGGTAATTTAAATTTGTATGCCAGCTGTCAGTCTTTTCATGCTTGATCGAAAACGACCGAGTGTTTGGCCAAACTCTCCGAACCGAATCGATATCCTGGTCGCGTCTTCAGTACCTTACGATATTTAATATTACGCTAATGATGTAACTATTTGCGCTATTCTATATAAATATATACATATATATCTATTTTAAAATCCAATAAAATCAATAATAAAACGATTATTCTTGTTCTTATACAAAAAGAATCTGTGTTCTCAATTAATTCATCCTTCTCATAATCCTTTCCAAAAAATTTTTTATTTCAGGACATATTTACAAAATAGGTTCAAAGAAAAAAATAATTTCAACCCTGAATAATAGAAAAAATTTATTTAACTCAAAAAAAGTCATTTAACTCTAATTAACTTAAATTGCCATAAATTTTCTTAAATTATTTTCAATTTGATTTTATTCTCTAAGACTATTTAATTATTTTAAATTCTTCTTTATTTGAATTGCGTCGAACTTTATTTGATTTTTTTTTTAATTTTCTGAAATCTGGAATTTATTTCAGTCACTTCATTCCTCTTTAATGAGCTCAAATTTTCATCAATACACTTTTATCTGTTTTAATTCGCTATAACTATTTTAAATTCCATCGAATTCTTTGGAATGAAATCGATTACCAAAGAATTTCTATTCTTTGGAATTTGCTTGAATTCTTTTAAATTTACTTGACTTACTTGAATTCTCTCTAATTATCACTAATTCGCTTTAAATTGCTTCTATTCGCTATAGCTCTTCCGAATTCCGTCTAATTATCTCGAATAAAGTTGAATACTAATAAGTTCTTTCTAATTATCTTGAACCCACATGAATTCTTTTGAATCTAGTTAAATTTTTTTCATTTGTTAAAATTTGTTTTGATTCCAAAATTCATTGAATTCTCTTGAATGAATTAAAATCCTAATAAATTCTGTTTAATTCTCTTTCATTTACTTAAATTCTTGAAATCTAGTTAAATTAACAATAATTCGTTTAAATTTGTTTTAATTTGCTATAACTCCACTAAATTTCATTAAGTTTTTTTGAATAAAGTCGAATGCCCATACTTTCTTTTTAATTCTCTAGAATATAAATGAATTATTTTCATTCTACTTGTATTTACTTAAGTAGCAATGAAATTTTTTGAATTCTCATCATTTTGTTTAAATTCGCATTAATTTGCTATAATTCTCTTATATTTTATCAGATTTTTTTTAATAAAGTCGAATACCATTGAATTCGTTCGAATTCTCTTACATCCGGTTGAATTCTTTTAAATCTACTTGAATTCTTATCAATTCAATTTGATTTAATTTAATTTGCTATAACTCTACTAAATTCCATCGAATTCTCTTAAATAAAGCCGAATGCCCAAGAATTTTTTTTAATTCTCTAGAATACAAATGAATTATTTTTAATCTACTTGAATTTATTCAAGCTGCAATCAATTTTCTTGAATTCTTATCATTTCGCTTGAATTCGCTTTAATTCGCTATAATTCTCTGAAATTGTATCGGATTTTCTTGAATGAAGTCGAATACCATTTAATTCTTTCGAATCCTACATCCGGTTAAATAGTTTTTAAAACTACTTAAATTCTCATCAATTCGTTTAAATTTGTTTTAATTTGCTATAACTTTGCGAAATTTCATCGAATCCTTTTTATTAAAGTCGAATGCCCATAAATTCTTTTTAATTCTCTAGAATACAAATGAATTATATTTAATCTACTTAAATTTATTAAAGCTGCAATTAATTTTCTGAAATTCTTATCATTTTGCTAGAATTTGATTTAATTTGCTATAATCTTCTAAAATTGCATCAGATTTTCCAAAATAAAGTCGAATACCATTTAATTCTTTCGAATGTTCCTACATTCGGTTGAATTCTTTCAAATCTACTCAAATTCTCATTAATTCGTTTCAATTTATTTTTATTCGTCATCACTTAGCTAAATTACGATGAATTCTCTCGAATACATTCGAATACCTATGTATTCGTTTCAATTCTCTAAAGTACAATTGAATTATTTTCAATCTGCTTGAATTTACTTAACTTGCCATGAATTTGTTTTAATTTTTATCATTTAACTTACATTCCCTTTTTTCGCTATAGCTTTTAGAAATTCCATCAAATTTTATTAAATTAAGTCGAATATCACTGAATTCTTTCGAATTCTCCTGCATCTGCTCAAATTTGCTTTAATTCGCTGTAGCTTTTCCGAATTCCGTCAAATTCTCTAGAAGAAATTAAGAACTGATGAATTCTTTTTAATTTTCTTGAATCTACTTATATTCTTTTGAATCCAATTTAATTCCCATCAATTCGTTCAAATTTGTTTGAATTCACTATGACTCTGCTAAATTCCGTTAAATTATCGTGAATGAAGTCGAACACTTATAAATTCTTTTTAATTTTCTAGAATACAATTAAATTATTTCCAATCAACTTTAGATTACCTTAGTTGCAATTAATTTTTTTAAATTATCATTATTTCGCTTAAATTTGCGTTAATTCGCTATAATTCTCTAATATTTTATCGGATTTTCTTAAATAAAGTCGAATACAAATAACTTTTTTCGAATTCTCCTACATCCGGTTAAATGCTTTTAAATTTACTTGAATTCTAATTAATTCGTTTAAATTTGTTTTAATTTGCTATCACTGTACTAAATTTCATCGAATTCTCTTGAATGAAGTAAAATGCCCATGAATTCTTTTTAATTCTCTAGAATACAATTAAATTATTTTTAATCTACTTGAATTTAGTTAAGTTGCAATGAATTTTTTTTTCATCATTTTGCTTAAATTTGCGTTAATTCGCTATAATGCTTCAAATTTCATCGGATTTTCTTAAATAAAGTCGAATACCATTAAATGTTTTCAAATTCTCCTACATCCGGTTGAATTCTTTTAAATCTTCTTAAATTCTCATCAATTCGGTTGAATTTTCATTTTAATTCGTCGTCACTTTACTACGTTTCGGTAAATTTTCTTGAATACATTCAAATATTCTTGAATTCTCTTCAATTCTCTAGAGTACAATTGAATTATTTTCAATCCGCTTGAATTTACTTAATTTGACATGAATTAAATCTACTTGAATTCTCATCAATGCGTTTAAATTTGTTTTAATTTGCTATAACTCTGCTGAATTTCACTAAATTCTCTTCCATTAAGTTGAATGCCAATAAATTATTTTAAATCTCTAGAATACAAATGAATTTTTTCAATCTACTTGAATTTATTCAAGCTGCAATCAATTTTCTTAAATTCTCATCATTTCGCATGAATTCGCTTTAATTCGCTATAATTCTCCGAAATTTAATGGGATTTTCTCAAATTAAATCGAATACCATTGAATTTTTTCGAATTCTGCATCCGATTAAATTGTTTTAAATCTACTTGAATTCTCATCAATGCGTTTAAATTTGTTTTAATTTGCTATAACTCTGCTGAATTTCATTAAATTCTCTTCCATAAAGTCGAATGCCAATAAATTATTTTAAATCTCTAGAATACAAATGAATTATTTTCAATCTACTTGAATTTATTCAATCTGCAATCAATTTTCTTAAATTCTCATCATTTCGCTTGAATTCGCTTTAATTCGCTATAATTCTCCGAAATTTAATGGGATTTTCTTAAATTAAGTCAAATACCATTGAATTTTTTCGAATTCTGCATCCGATTAATTTGTCTTGAATCTACTTGAATTTTCATTAATTTAGTTGACTTTGTTTTAATTTGCTACAACTCTACTAAATTTCATTCAATTCTCTTGCATAAAGTCGAATGCCAATAAATTTTTTTAAGTTCTCTAGAATAAAATTAAATTATTTTTAATCTATTTGAGTTTACTTAAGTTGAAATGAATTTTCTTGAATTCTTATTATTTCGCTTAAGCTCGCATTATTTCGCTATAATTTTCTGAAATTTCATCGGATTCTACTTAATAAAGTCAGATACCATTAAATTTTTTCGAATTCTCTTACAATTAGTTGAATTCTTTTAAATCTACTTAAATTCTCATCAATTCGGTTGAATTTTTATTTTAATTCGTCATCACTTTACTAAATTCCGGTGAATTCTCTTAAATACATTTGAATACTCTTGAATTCTTTTTAATTCTCTAGAGTTCAATTAAATTATTTTCAATCTGCTTAAATTTACTTAATTTGCCATGAATTTTTGTGAATTCTGATCATTTCACTTAAATTCCCTTTTTTTCGCTATAGCTTTTTGAAATCCCATCGAATTTTCTTATATAAAGTCGAATACCACCAAATTCTTTCAAATTCTCCTACTTTTGCTTAAATTTGCTTTAATTTGCTATAGCTTTTCCGGATTCTGTCAAATTCTCTAGAATAAATTTAAATACTGATAAAATCTTTTTAATTCGTTTAAATCCACCTAAATTTTGTTGAATCCAGTTGAATTTGCATCAATTCGTTTGAATTTGTTTTAATTTGCTATAACTCTAGTAAATTTTGACGAATTATCTTAAATAAAGTCAAATACCCATAAATACTTTTCAATTCTCTAGAATACAATTTAATTATTTTCAATCTACTTGAATTTAATCAAATTGAAATGAATTTTCTTGAATTCTCATTTTTTTTCTCTCTGAAATTCAATAGGATTTTCTTCAATAAGGTCGAATACTATTGAATTCTTTTCAATCTACTCAAATTTACTTGCCTTACCTTAAATTCCCTCGAATCCGCTTGAATTCTCATCAATTCGCTTGAATTTGCTTTCATCATCTTTTAAATTTTTATTTATTTAAAAATAGTTATGAAAATTTTAAATATTCATAAATTATTTTTTAAACTAACAAATTCTTTTTTATTATCTTAAATCTAATTTAATTCTTTTTAGTCTATTTAAATTCTTATCAATTTGTTGCCATTTGTTTCAATTCGCTATAACTTTGATAAATTTTGTCGAATTCTTTTGAATAAATTTGAATATCTATAAATTCTTTTCAATCCCCTAGCCTACAAATGAGTAATTTTCAGTTTGCTTGAATTTATTTAATTGACATAATTTTTTTGAACTCTTATTAATTTATTTAAATTGGTTTTCAATGTGATATAACTCCACTTAATTCCGTAGAATTCTTTTGAGTAATGCAAAATAGCCATAATCTTTTTTTTAATTTTCTCGAATACAATTGAATTATTTCTAATCTACTTCAATTCACTTAAGTTGACATGAATTTTCTTTATTCTAATTATTTCGATTAAATTCGCAAAAAATCTCTGAAATTCCACCGAATTTTCTTGAACAAAGTCGAATACCATTGAATCCCTTCAAATTCTTTTGCTTTCAACTGAATCCTGTCAAATCTACTTGAATTTATTTGCTTAACCTTGAATTCTCTCGAATCTTCTTGAATTCTTATTAATTTGCTAATAATTGCTTCAATTACCTTTCGTTTCTATCGAATTCTCTTTAATAAAGTTCAATACTAACAAATTCTTTTTAATTCTCTTAAATCCACTCAAATTCCTATAAAGCTTCTTGAACTCTCATTAATTCGTTTTAATTTGTTGCAATTCGATACAACTTTACTCAATTTCAGCGAATTTTCTTGAATGAAGTCAAATATCCATATATTCTTTTCAATTATCTAAAATGCAATTAAATTATTTTCAATCTGCTTGGAGTTCATTAAGTTGCAATGGATTTTCTTGAATTTTTCTTAATTCGCTTAACTTCGTTTTAATTCGCTATAGCTTTCTATAATTTCATCGAATTTTTTTTAATAAAGTCAAATACCATTTGATTCTTTCAAAATTTCTTACATTTATTTTAATTATTTTAACTTGACTTAAATTTACTTAAGTAACTTTGAATTCTTTGAAATCCGCTTGAAATTGCATCAATTCGCTTGAATTTTCCTTAAAATCTCTTTCAAATTTAATGCAATTCCTTAGAGTAAAGTCAAATATTATCAAATTCTTTTTGATTCTAATAAATCTACTTGAATTCTTTTCAGTCATTTTGAATTCACTGGAGCTGCCTTAATCATAAATCTCTTAAAGCTATAACTCTCTTAAATTTTGTCAAAAATTCTTTTATTAGAATTATGTCATATTTTATTTAATTTTTTTTAATTCTCTAGAATCCAGATCAATTGTCAGGAATATATGTAAATCTACATGGTCTGGAATTCGATTAACTTCATCAAAATTGACTTGAATTTACTCGAGTTGCCTTGAATTCTCTTGAATTTGATTCAATTTTTTTCAATTCGCTTGAATTCTTTACAATCTACATAAATTGACTCGAGTCACCTTGAATCCTTTTTAATTCGCTTAAATCCTCATTATTTGCCTTAATTCGCTTTAATTGGCTTTAATTCGATATAACTCTTGAATTCTGTCGATTTCTTTTGAATAATGTAGAATGCTAGTAATTTTTTTTCAACTATCTTGAGTTTCCTTGAGTTCATTTAAATCTACCTAAATTTATTTGACTTGCCTTATCTTCTTTCGAATCTAATTGAATTCTTCCAAATCTACCTAAATTTACTTAAATCTATTTGAATTTACTTGAGTTACCTCAAATTCTCTTAAATCCATTTCAATTCTCATAAATTCTCTTAAAATAGTAATAATTGGCTATAATTCTTCGATGTTCCGTCGAATTCTTTTGGATAAAAATTATATAAAAATTCTTTTTAATTCTCTCAAATCCGTTTGAATTCTTTTAAATATACTAGAATTGACTAGAATTTACTTGATTCACCTTGACTTCTCTTGAATCCGCCTAATTTCTTAAAAATTGATTTGAATTTAGTTAAGTTGCTTTAATCTTGCATTTGCCAGAATTCCTGAAAATCTACCTGGAATTACTCGAGTTACCTCGAATTTTTTTAAATAAAGTCAAATACCAATAATATTTTTAATTCTCTTGAATCCGCTTTAATTCTTTTAAAACTACTTGAATTTACTTAAACTATTACTCTTTTGAATTCCGTCCAATTCTCCTGAATAAAGTAGAATGCCAATAACTTCTTTTACATTCTCTTGAATTCACTTGAATTCTTTCGAATCCGTTTAAACTTTCTGGACTTGTCTTGAATTTTCTTTAATTCCTATCAATTCGCTTAATATTGCTGTAATTTGCTGCGTCTGAAATCCTGCTGAATTTTTTTATCAAAGCCAAATACCATTGAATTCTTTCTAATTATCTTTAATTCTCTTGAATTCTTTTCAATTTACCTGGATTTGATTTGAATTATTCTAAGTCTTTTTAAGCCAGCTTGAATTCTTTCAAATCTACTTAAATATACTTGAGTTAACTTGAATTCCCTTTAATCCCGCTTGAATTCTTATCACTTTGCTGTATTAAATTCTGCCGAATTCTTTTGAATAAAATCGAATAATAAAAAATTTCAATCAATTCTCTTGAATGCGCTTCAATTCTTTCAAATTTACTTGAATTTACTTAAGTTACTTTAAATTTTCTCAAATTCTCATCAATTCACTTGACTTCGTTTTAATTCGCAATATGTCTCTAAAAGTCCATAAAAATTTTTTGCAAAAAGTCAAGTACGATATAGTTATTTTTAATTCTCTTGAATCCGCTTGAATTCACTTGAATACTCTTAAATTTATTAAAATTTTCTGGAATTTACTTGAGTTACCTTGAATTATCTTGAATACGCTGGAATTATTCTAAATATAATTAAATATACTTGATTTTCTGTAAATTCTTTTGAATACACTTAAATTCTTATAAAGGTATATTTAAAATTACTTAAACTCCTTTCGTCAAATTCTACTAAATAAAGTCGAATTAAATATTTTTTTCCAATTTTCTTGAATTCTCTTGAATTCTTTTGTATCTGTCGTAATTTACTTGAGTTACCTTGAATTCTCTTGAATACACTTCAATTTTCATCAATTCGCTAAAATTTTTTTCAATTTTCTATATCTCCTGAATTCTGTCAAATTCGCTGGAATAAATTTAAAGACCAATCTATTCTTTTTAATTCTCTTTAATACGCTTTATTTCTCATTAATTAGATTAAATTTGCATTAATACTCTATAAATCTCTTTAATTATGTCGAATTTTTTTTAAATCTAATTTCTTTGAATTTTCTTTAATTCTTTTTCATTCTCTTGAATCCACATCAATTATCTGTAATCTACTTTAATTTATATTGTCTGGAATGTGCTCGAATCATCTTTTATTCTATTGAAATCTCTTAAATTTGCTGTCAAGCTTTAAAATTCACTTAAATTCTCTTGAATAAAATCCAATACTATTGAATTTTTTTTAATCCTCTTGAGGTCACTTAAATTCTCCTAAGTCTAGTTGAATTCAATTGTTTTGAATTCTCTTTATTTTTCATAGATTCCCTTAATATCGCTATAAATCTCCTATATTCCCTCGAATTCCCTTTAATCCCTTTCAATTCTTTCGAATAAAAATGTGACTTCTATTTAATTTAAATAACTGTTTAGCTGATTTTTAATAAAACTTTGTCATCATTTTTCCACAGTTTTTGGGAATTTTTTGGAAAACCTTATAAGATTTTGTAAATGTAAAAAATAAATAATAAAAAACTTTTACGAAATTCAATAAGGTTCTCTACATAATTACCACAAACTTTGAAAAAATGCGGACAAACTTTTATTAAAAACTCAGATTGACAGTTATTTAAATAAAATAGAAGTTACATAATTTTTATTTAAAAGAATTTAAAAGGATTCAAGGGAATTCGAGAAAATTAACGAGAGTTATGGCATTGAGGGATTTAATGCGAAATAAAGAGAATTCAAGACTACTAAATTCAACTAAATATAAAAAAATTCAAGTGTTTTCAAGAGAATTAAAAAGAATTCTGTAGTATTGGATTGTATTCAAGATTAATTCTTTATATTTTATGATTATTATTATTAATGTTTAGATTCATTATAAAAAAGTTTATTAAAAATAGAACAAAAAGATTTAAATGAGGGTTACAGTCTTAATTTAATTCCACAGCACATCCTAAACTTGTGTCATCAAATCTGGAATAGTGTTATAAAAGTAAGAAACTATCCAATTTAAAGTAAATATTTTTATTAAGATGTTATAATTTTTGTCTTATATGCTCATAGAAAACGTAAGTGCCATTCCAGCAAGTATATGCTTGATGGACTTCATTGACTAGCAAAGCTGTAATAAGCTCTGGTCGGAATTTCTCGAAAGTAGATAAAACCTTAAAATTGCTTCATCTAACTT
>JAUELO010000179.1:7754487-7767541 GCA_032357855.1 Amphibolips quercusostensackenii | reverse complement strand
TTGACCTCGAATTCGTATTCAGCGACCGAGAAAACCCGCTAATACCAATTTTTATCCAAATCCGCCAACTTGTTAGATTTTTCAGAATGGTTGGTCGCCATATTGGATCAGACATTTTGAATTTTTCATTTTTGATCTCAAATTCGTATTCAGCGACCTAAATAACACACTCGTACTAATTTTTATCCAAGTCCCCTAACTCATTAGATTTTTTCCAATTTTTGGTCGCCATATTGGATTAGTTATTTCGAAATTTCAAATTTTGACCTTGAATTCGAATTCAGCGATCCATATAACTCCCTGATACCAATTTTCAATAAAACCCGTCAATTCATCAGGAACCCTTATAGTTTCAGTCGGCTCTTTTTCCGTCAGTCCGTACGTCCGTTCAAACATCCATCTGTCTGTCGTACTCTTTCCAATGAAGGGAAGTAAGGGAATGGGAAGTAGGAGAAGTGAAGGGAAAGAATAAAAGGGGAAGTAGGGTAAATGAAGGGATGGGAAGTAGAGCAAATTAAGGTACTGAAAGTAGGAGGAGTAAGGGCAATGGAGAGAAAGAGTAGAGGAGAGGTAGGTAAAATTTAGGGAAGGGAAACAGGAAATTTAGGGTGGGGGAACTAGGAGATATGAGGGATCATGAGGAGAGGAGAAGAAGGGGCTAAGCGTCGTTTATCACTATTATTATATTAAAGAAACCCTTATAGTTTCCTTCGAGTGTTTTCCCGTCCGTACAACCGTCATACTTCTTTCCAAGATGAAGAAGTGAGTTAAAATCAGCTGATGAAACGTATTACAGTGAAGAGAAGTGAGGGAAGGAAAGTAGCAAAAGTAAGAACATTTGAGAGAAAAGTTAGAAAAGTTAGAAGAAATACGGGAAGGAACATTATGGAAAATAAGGGGAGGTGGATCAGGAGTAATTAGGGAAAGTAAGGGAAGCATAAGTGATGGAAAATAGGGAGAGGGAGGCAGGAGAATTTGAGAAGGAGGAGTATGAAAAGTAATGAAAAATAGGGATAGGAAAGTACGGGGCGAGCGAAAAGGGAGTAAGCCAAACAAGAGAGAAAAAGTAGTAGAAGATGAAAAGTAGAGCGAATTAAATGAGTAGAGGTAGGTCAGTAAGGTGAATAAGCGTGAATGAAGAGAAATTACTGGAAGGAAAGTGGGAAAAACTTAGGAAGGGGAAGTAGGGTAATTGAGAATAAGGATACAAGAAGAAGTGAAAAGTTATAAAAGGATGAAAATTCGGAGAATTTAGGGAGGTAAAGTAGGAGAAGTGAGCTTCAGTAGGGAGGGGGAAGTGAGAGCTTCTTAAAGGGAATGGGAGAAAATATGTGTTAGCTTATAAAGTGAGAATGGACATTTTGGTAAAGCACAATAGTTTAAACAAAATGAAAAGGAATTAAATTTACATCATTTCTAAATAAAAAAAGTAGAAGAAGTAAGGAGAAATAAGGGGAGGAAAAGCAAGGAGAGCGAGGAGAGAGAGCAGAAATAAGAGAAAGGGAAGTAGGGAGAGTGAGGAGAAGTAAAGAAATGAAAAGTAGGGGAAGTTGAGAAAATTAGGTGAACAGAAGAAAGGAAAGTAAGAAGAATGAAGGAAAAATAGTGGAGGGGAAGTAAGGACTACTAAGGGGAATTAGGGAATGTGAGGGTAGGGGAACTAGGAGAAGTGTGGGATGGTGAGGGAAGGAAAAGTATGGAAAATTAACGAGGAAAAGTAGGAGACGTAAGGGTATGTAAAGAGAAAGAAGTGACAGCTGGTTAAAGGATGTAGAAGAAAGGATGTCTTTGCTTCGGAAATGAGCAGGGGTAGAGTAGAGAAGAGGGAAGTAAAAGGATGGCATTAGGGGAATGCAAGGGGACCAGGGGAGGGATGGTATGGATTAGGGAGCTTTGCAAGACCAAATTATAGTCTAAGAACCCATTACTGAATGAATTTGTGAATATTCAGTTTTGAAAATGTTTAAATTAATAGATAATAATTAATTATTTCAAAATAAGAGCAATTTAAATTAAACGATTTTTGATAAGGTGTTTTGGTAAAGCACAATGTTTTAAACAAAATAAAAAGGAATTGAATTTATATCATTTCTAAATAAACGAAAGCAGAAAAAGTAAGGAGAAATAAGTAGAGGGAAAGCAGGGAGAGTAAGGAGAGTGAGGGAAAAAAATGAAGGGAAAGTAGGGAAAGTGCGGAGAAATAAATGGAGGGAAAGTAGGGAGAGTGAGAAGAAATGAGAAAATAAGGAGTAGGTAAAGTTGAGTAAATTAGGTGAGTAAAAGAAAGGGAAGTGAGGGGAATGATGGGAAATTAGTGGAGGGAAAGTAGGGAAAACTAAGGAAGGAGAAGCAGGAAAAGTAAGAATAGGGAAACTAGTCAAAGTGTGGGATAATGAGGGATGAAAAAGTATCAGTAATTAGGAAGGGAAATTAGGAGAACTAAGGGTATGTAGAAAGGAGGAAGTGACGTCTGGTTAAGGGAAGTAAAAGGAAGGATGTGTTAGCTTAGGAAGTGAGCAGGGGTAGAGTAGAGAAGAAAGAAGTGAGTTGTGGGCATTAGGGGAATGTAGGGGGAGTAGGGGTAGTAGGGGAGGAATAGTATGGTAAGGGGAGCTTTTCAAGACAAAATTATAGTCTTAAAACACATTACTAAACGAATTTGTGAATATTCAGTTTTAAAAATGTTTGAATTAAGTAGAAGAAGTGAGGAGAAATAAGAGGAGGAAAAGCAGGAAGAGCGAGGAGAGGGAGGAGAAATAAGGGGAAGGAAAGTATGAAGAGTGAGGAGAAGTGAAGAAATGAAAAGTGGGGAAGTTGAGAAAATAAGGTGAGCAGAAGAAAGAAAAGTGAGAAAAATAAAGGGAAATCAGTCGAGGGAAAGTAGGAAAAACTGAGGAAGGTGAACTAGGGAAAGCGAGGATAGGACAACTAAGAGAAGTGTGGGATAATGATGTAAGAAAAAGTAAGGAAAATTAAAGAGGAAAAGTAGGAGAAGTAAGGGTATGTAGAAAGGAGGAAGTGACGGCTGGTTAAGGAATGTAGAAGAAAAAATGTGTTAACTGGGGAAGTGTGTACGGATATGGCGCGAAAGGTGAAGTGAGGGTAGAGAAAGTAGGAGAGTGTGGGAGGAGTAGGAGTGAGATAATATGGGACGGGGAAGTATGAAAGACTAATTTAATGTCATAAAATCTATTATTAAACCAATTTTTTAAATATTTAGGAAAAAAATGTTCAAAACAACAATAATCAATAGTTAATAATATCGAATTAAAAACGATTGATATCAAAAAATCTCAGGTTCAGTAAAAGTTTTGAAAAGAACAATCTTTAAAAAGGAATAAAAAATAACTAAATTTTTCATTAAATAGGATTATGAATGAAAGAATTTTAAATTGAATAATTTAAATTCGAAAAAGTTCGAAATTGAGAACATTTTTATTATAAGCTTTCAAAATTGAAAAATTTCAGACTGAAATTTCAAAAATTAGGCAAACTCATTATAAAGTTGCAATTGTATTTTTTCTAATTCAAAGCCTTAAAAATTGAAAAATTTTTAACTAAAATTTTTTTATTTAAATCATTGTCAATTCGAAACGATGTAAATTTAAGAATTTGAAACTGGAAAATGAAATATTTAAACTCATTAAAAAAAATTAATCTATAACCAACAAAAATAAATCTTTAAGAGAATGGTAAATTTTCCACCGAAGAAATAAATCAAACTGAAATAATGAAACAAAAAAAAAACAAATTTTAAGCAGAATACATAAACTTTGAACTACAGAATCTAAATTTGCAAACAAAAATTAAAAGTTAAGTTTTCAGATGCAAGAGTAATTTTCAACAAAAAAAAAAATGAATTTTTAACTAAAATGGTGAAATATTCAACTAGATTGCTTAAATTATCAATTAAAAAATTAATTTGTAAAAAACAACGAATTTTCAACACAGTAGTTTAACTTTTAACCAAGTAGCAAATTTTCAACAAAAACAACCGGAAAAACCGAAGAGGCCGAGTTTTTAACAAAATAGTTGCATCAAAAAATATAAGGCTACTTTTGATAATTAAAGAATATTGTTATTTAGTTTCAGACATATTACAACAACCCATTTTTTCTTTAAGAAAAAAAATTTCAGGACCACGAAACTGAAAACAATTCTTGATTTATAGAAGATAATTTCGTTAAAATAAATTACTCTTGTTTTTCGCTCCATCATACAAGAAGAAAGAATATCCCTCACCATGTTCTATATTTTTTCTTTGTTTTACTTTTCTGACAAAAACAATTATAATAATTAAGGCAATCTGCCAAGCTGAGAAACAGCTGCGGGAATTTTAGAGTCAAGAGTGGCTCATAACTGCGAATAAATTTACCTCTCATAGAAGACTCAACCGGGGAATCCCCACGCCAGATGTCAGCTCGAGGGCATTTTTTTATTTATTTTTGTATTTACGCAGCTCTAAGGTTTCCTATACTAGGTGCTTGGATATAAAGGAAATTCTTTTCGCTTCCAAGAAAAGATTTTTTTTTTAATGCTCTCTCGATGTTGTGAAAACAAAATATAATTGAACTTTTTTACTATTAAATTGAGCAGAAATATAGATTGACAGAGAGATAGAAAAATATTAACATGAATTAATAAAGAATAGAATAAGATAGAGAAGAGGGATTGAAAAAGATTGACGAAAATTTGGATTGAGAAAGAGATAGTGGAAGATTAACTTGAATAGATGAAGGATAGATGAAGGATAGGATGAGATAGAGAAGAATAAAAAAGATGGGAATTTAGATTGACAGCAAAATAGAAAAAAGTTGATGAGGACAGATAAAGATAAGATAGAAAAGAGAAGATTGGAAAAGATACATGGAAATTTGGATTGACAGAAACTCATAAATTTTTATCACCTCAAAAAGGCCCACCCCAAGGGGCCTTTTTGAGGTTGAAACCATAGCTATTGATGTCAAATGAAAAGTCGTATCATAAAAAAACATTTTACCCAGCATTAAACTTTTTTAAAATTTAAATTTAATTTCAATTGTTTATTTTGTTGTTGTTAACTAACTCACCGCCTGAGGTGTAGTCCCATATGCTGAGGGCTCCATACTGCCGAAGAAGCATAGTTGTTGCAACGCCATCAGCAAGGACACCTGTTATACAACTGGCTGCACTAAAGTAGCCAACCATTCTTGAATTTAAGTTTTCAACCCGTTCAGCTTCTAACTTCCTCTCCAGATCATTGAGATCCAAAAAGCCTTCCCGTGTCTCTTTTATTCGGATAATCTGAAATAAAATTCAATAATCACATGAAGTTCCATAATCTCATAAAGTTCGATAATTGCGAAAGTTCATTGATAACATTAAGTTCCATAATCACATAAAGTTCCATCATCGTGTAAACTTTTATAACAACATAAATTTCAATAATTGCAAAAAGTACCATCATTGCAAAAAGTACCATAATCTTATAAAGTTCCATAATCCCATAAAGTTTCATATTTAAATACTGTCCCATAATAATATAAAATTTCATAATCAAATAACTTTCCATAATGACTTAGAATTCCATAATCACATAAAAATCTATAATCGAATAATGTTTCGTAAGCGAATAAAGTTCCGCAAGCGTGCAAAGTTCTATGATAATCAATGATAACGTAAAGTTCCATTATCCTATTGAGTTCCGTGATTACATAAAGTTCCATTACCGCGTAAAGTTTCATAATCAAATAAAATTCCGTAATCATATAAAGTTCGGTTATCGCGTGAAGATCCATAATAACATAAAGTTCGATAATCGCAAAAAGTACTATAATCACAAAGAGTACTATAATCGCGAAAAGCAACATAATCCCATAAAGTTCCATAATCCTATAAAGTCCTATGATGCCATAAAGTTTCATCATCCCATAAAGTTCCATAATCGCATACTGTCCCGTAATAAGATATAATTTCATAATTCCATAACCTTTCATAATGACATAAAGTTCTATAATTACATGAAAATCCATAATCGAATAAAGTTCCGTAATCAAATAAAGTTCCATAAGCGTGTAAAGTTCTACGATAATGTAAAGTTCCATGATAACGTAAAGTTCCATCATCCCATGAGGTTCCATAATCAGATAAAGTTCTATGATCGAATCAAATTCCGGAATCATGTAAAGTTCCGCTATTGCGTACAGTTCTGAAATAACATAAGGTTCCATAATCGCAAAAAGTATTATGATCGCAAAGAGTATCATAATCGCAAAGAGTACCATAATCGCGAATAGAACCATAATCCCATAAAGTTTCATTACATAATAAAATTCCATAATCTCATAAAGTTCCATAATTATATAAAGTTTTATAATCGAATAAAGTTTCATAATCACATAAAGTTCCGTTATCACATCAAGTTCTATTTTCGCGAAATGTTTTATAATTACATAAGTTCCATTATCGTAAAAAGTAGCCTAAGCCCATCAAGTTCCATATCCCATAAAGGTCTATTATCCAATGAAGTTGCATAATTCCATAAAGTTCCATAATAATATAAAGTTCCATTATTGCGTAAAGTTACATAATAACATGAAGTTCTATAATCCCATAAAGTTCCATAATTCCATAAAGTTCTATATTCCCATAAAGCTTCAAAATCTCACAAAGTTCCAGAATCTCATAAAGTTCCATAATCCCATTAGGTTCTATATTCCTATAAAGCTTCATAATCTCATCAAGTTTCATAATCCCATAAAGTTCCATAATGCCATAAAGTTTCATAATCCCATAAAGTTCTATATTCCCATAAAGCTTCATAATTCCATGAAGTTATATATTCCCATAGAGTTTGATAATCCTATAGAGTTTCATAATCCCATGAAGTTACATCATCTCATAAGGTCACATAATCTCATAGGGTTCCATAATCCCATTAACTTCCGTAATGACATAAAATTCCATTATCGCGAAATGTTTTATAATAACATAAAGTCCCATTATTGCAAAAAGTAGCCTAAGCCCATCAAGTTTCACAATCACAAGTTACACAATCTCATAAAGTTCCATAATCCTATAAAAATCTATATTTCTATAAAGCTCCATAATCTCATCAAGTTCTATAATCCCATAAAGTTTCATTATCCCATCAAGTTTCATAATCCCATAAAGTTCTATATTCACATTAAGCTTTATAATCTCATCAAGTTCCACAATCCCATAAAGTTCTATATTCCCATAGAGTTTCATAATCCTATATAGTTTTATAATCGCAAAAAGTACCATGATCGCAAAGAGTATCATAATCGCAAAGAGTATCATAATCCCAAAGAGTACCATAATCGTGTAAAGTACCATAATCCCATAAAGTTCCATTACATCATAAAATTCCATAATCACATAAAGTTCCATGATAACATAAAGTGATATAATTCTATGAATTTCCTTGATCACATAAAATTCCGTAATCGAATAAAGATACCGCAATCGCATAACATCCCATGATAAAGTAAATTTTCATAACCCTATAAAGTTACATCATTTATAAGGTCAAATAATCCCATAGGGTTCCATAATCCCATAAAGTTTCATAATCTCATCAAGTTCCATAATCCCATAAAGTTATATATTCCCATAGAGTTTTATAATCCTTTATAATTTCATAATTCCATAAAGTTCCATAATCCCATAAACTTCTATATTCCCATAAAGCTCCATAATCTCATTAAAATCTAGAATCTTATAAAGATCCATAATCTAATAAAGTTCTATATTCCCATAAAGCTCTATAATCTCATTAAGTTCCATAATCCCATAAAGTTCAATCATCCTATAGAGTTCCATCATCCCATAAAGTGCCATGATCACATAAAGTTCCACAATTAGATAAAGTGTCATAATCAGATAAAGTTCTATATTGAAATAAAATTCCGTTATCACGTAAAGTTCCATGATAACATAAAGTTCCATGATTGCAAAAAGTACCATAATCGCAAAGAGTACAATAATCGCGAAAAGTACCATATTCCCATAAAGTTTCATAATTCCAAAAAGTTTTATAATCCCATAAAGTTCTTTTTTTCCATAATGCTCCATAATCTGATCAAGTTCCAGAATCTCATAAAGTTCCATAATCCCACAGAGTTCTATATTCCAATAAAGCTCCATAATCTCATCAAGTTCCATAATCCTATAAAGTTTCATAATCCCATGAAGTTTCATAATTCTATAAAGTACTATATTCTTATTAATCTCTATATTCTCATCAAGTTCCATAATCCCATGAAGTTCTATATTCCCACAATGCTCCATAATCTCATCAAGTTCCATAATCCCATTAACTTCTATATTCCCTTAAAGTTCTATATTCCCATAAAACTTCACAATCTCATCCAGTTTCAGAATCTCATAAAGTTCTATAGTTCTAAAAAGTTCCACAATCCCCTAGAGTTTCATAATCCTATATAGCCTTATAATCCCATAAAGCTCCATAATCCCATCAAAATCTAGAATCTCATAGAGATCCATAATACAATAAAGTTTTATATTCCCAATAAGCTCCATAATCTTATCAAGTTCCATAATCCCATAAAGTTCAATCATCCCATGAAGTTCCATCATCCGATACAGTTCCATAATCACATAAAGTTTCATAATTATATTGAGTTCCATAATCAGATAAAGTACCATAACCAGATAAGGTTCTATAATTAAATAAAATCCTGTGTTCATATAAAGTTCCGTTATCGCGTAAAGTTTCATAATAACATAAAGTTTTTTAATAACATAAAGTTCCATGATAACATAAAGTTTTATCATAACATAAAGCTCCCTAATCGCGAAAAGTACCATAATCCTATAAAGTTCCATAATCCCAGAAAGTTTCATCATCCCATAAGGTTTCATAATCCCATAAAGTTTCATAATCCCATAAAGTTCCATAATCCCATAACCTTCCATAATGACATAAAGTTCCATAATCACATAAAAGTCCATAATCAAATAACGTTATAAGAGCGTGTAAAGTTTCATGATAACGTGAAGTTACATTATCCCATTGATTTCCTTGATCACATAAAGTTCCATTATCCCGTGAAGTTTCATAATCAAATAAAGTTTCGTTATCGCGTAAAGTTCCATGATAACATAAAGTTTCATGATTGCGAAAAGTACCATAATGGCAAAGAGTACAATAATCTTGAAAAGTACCATAATCCCATACAGTTTCATAATCACATACTGCCCCATAATGACATAAAATTTCATAATCCCATTACCTTCCATAATGACATAAAATTCTATAATCACATAATAAGTCATAATCGAATCAACTTCTGTAAGCAATTAAAGTTTTGTAAGCGTGTGAAGTTTCATAATAACGTACAGTTCCATTATCACATTGAGTTCCGTGTTCACATAAAGTTCCATCATCACGTAAATAAAGTTACATAATCTCATAAAGTTCAATTATACTATAAAGTCTCATCATCCCATAAAGTTCCATAATCACATAAAGCTCCATAATCAGATAAAGTACCATAATGAGATAAAGTTCTATAATCGAATAAAATCTCGTGATCATATAAAGTTCCGTTATCGCGTAAAGTTTCATAATAAAATAAAGTTTTTTAATAACATAATGTTCTATAATAACATAAAGTTTCACAATCGCGAAAAGTACGATAATCCCATTAAGTTCCATAATCCCATAAATTCTATATTCCCATAAAGCTCTATAATCTCGTCAAGTTCCATAATCCCATAAAGTCACATAATCCCATAAAGTTCCATAATCTCATAAAGTTCCATAATCCTATGAAATTCCATGATCCCATAAAGTTCTATACTCCCATAAAGCTCCATAATCTCATCAAGTTTCATAATCCTATAAAAATATATAATCCCATAAAGTTCTATAATCCCATAAAGTTCCGTTATCTCACGTAGCTCTATAATCCGATAAAGTTTCATAATCCCATAAAGTTCCATAATCCCATAAAGTTCCATAATCCTATAAAGTTCCATAATCCCATAAAGTTCCATAATCCCATAAAGTTCCATAATCCCATAAAGTTCTATATTCCAATAAAGCTCTATAATCTCATCAAGTTCCATAATCCCATAAAGTTTTATAATCCCATAAAGTTTAATAATTTCATAAAGTCCCATAATTCCATAAAAATCCGTAACCCAATGAAGTCCCCTGATCATATAAAGTTCTATATATAACTGATAGATTATTTTAAATTTCCAGTCAATCGTTAATGTTTTCCAGTCAACTTCAAATAATTTAAAAAATTTTAAAGCCTTCAAAATATTTCTAATGATTTCAAGAGATTCTAAAGATTTCTTATTTGGGACAAGATATTTTGGAAATTAATTATAATTCTTAGTTAAAATATAAGATAATGATTTTTGCTTATAAAAATTATGACTTTGATTTTGAACATCGAACTTTGTAAAAAAATTACAATTCTGAAAAAACAGGGTTGTTTTTTAAATTACTGTTTTTTAAATCAGAATTAAAATGATTAAAAATTAAATTTATTTAGAACATTTTTTATTGCAATTTGTAAATACAGTAATTTCTTGTTCTATAAAATTGAAAGGGGAAAGTTGCAAATTCCGGCCAATTTTTATTTGTGAAAAATAATAGTTTTCATATTTAAACAAATTCTGATTTAAAACAAGAAATTTCTTAGTTTGACGAATTTGGAATTCGAATAGGGATTCGTTTTGTAAATTCCCTTTCTGTAAATTATAATTGAAATTATTTTCAAAAATTTTGCGTTTCATTTAAAAAATTTCCTGTTTCAGGGCAGAATCGTTAGATTTATTTACAAAATTCCTTACTATAATTCAGAAATATAGCAACTTCCTTTTTCAAAAATTTCAAAGTGGAAGGTTTGAAATCCCAGGAAATTTTAATTTGCAAAAAAATAATAATTTTTATATTTACAAAAAATCTGATTTTGTACACAAAAATTTGTAAGTGTCACGAATTTGGAATTCCAACTAAAATTAGTTTTGTATATTCCCTTTTCATAAATCATAATTTAAATTATTTTTAGAAATGTTGCGTTCCATTAAAAGAAATCTCTATCATAAGTCAGAATAATTATATTTACGAAATTCTCTGTTCCAAAATCAAAATGATCATATATTCTTTGAGGAATTTTTTTATATTTAATTCATTTATGCTATTTATTTATTTATTTGTACAAAATTCTTTGAAAAATTCCTGTTTTATGTCCAAAACTCCCTGTTTCAAGTCAAATTATAATTTATAACAGATACTTCCTATCCTGAAGTGAAAATTCTAATAACTAACGAAATTTCAACTTTAAGGTAAACTCGGAATAAAAATTATAATTATTTGCAAAAGTTCCCAGTTTCGTCTCAAAATTACAATTATTTTAGGAAATTCTCTATCTCAGAGTATTTTTTATAAATAAGGGCCAGGCCTTTAAATTATGGCTGGTAAACCAGTAATTTTTCTGTTTTTACTGGTTGAACCAGTAAGTAATTCGGCTATAACAGCGCTCTCTCAATTTGAATCAGTTTTAATTTTCACTAATTTAAAATAGTAGCTTAATTCTAGGTATGAATTAGTTATTTTCACTGATTAATTAGTAATTTTTACTAATTTATCAGTAATAAATAACTGATTTATATCCAGAATTAAGCCACTAATTAAAATTAGTAAAAGTTATAACTGATTCAGATTTAGAGAGCGGCTAAGACATACACCTTTAGTGATCTGGTACGCGCGTGACTGAATAACTAGTGACGGAAGTCCACTGAGTGAACCAGTGAAATTGCCATTGGTTCAATCAGTATTTTAAATTATCACTGGCGAAACAGTGATTTTGCGAGTTTTACTGGTTAAACCAGTAAGTGACTTCACTTAAAGAGTGTTACTGAATATACCAGTGACGCCAAATGATGGATTCAATCAGTGATTAGCAATATACGCGGCTAAGACACGAACCTCTTATTATCTAACAAGGGCATGACCGGATGACTACTAATACTGAATAACCAGTGACGGAAGTCCACTGAGTGAACCAGTGAAAATATAATTGATTAAATCTATATTTTCTATAATGACTGGTGTACCACCTATTTTCTGACGTTTACTGGATGAACAAGTGACTCGACTAAAACAGCGTTACAGAATATACTAGTGACGCTAAATAATAAATTCAACCAGTGATACAGTTATACACGTGGCCAACACATGAACCTTTAGTCATCTGTTACGCGCGTGACCAGATAACTTCTGGTACTTTACTACTGAATAACCAGTGACGGAAGTCCCCTGAGTGAACCAGTGAAATTGTCATCGGTTTAATCAGTTTATAGAATTATTACTGGTGAACCACTGATTTCCATATTTTTACTAGATGGTCCAGTAAGTGACTTGACTAAAACAGCTTTACTGTTTTACCAGTGACGTCAAATGCCAGATTAAATCAGTGATACAGCAATCCTTGCGGCCTAGAGATGAACTTCTAGTCGTCTTGTACGCGCCTGACTAGATGACTACTGGTACCAAATAACCAGTGACAAAAGTCTACTGAGTGAACCAGTAAAATTGTCATTGGTTGAATCATTTTGTTGAATTATCACTGGTGTACACAATTATTTTCTGATGTTTACTGGATGAACCAGTGACTCGACTAAAACAGCGTTACAGAATATACCAGTAATGCCAAATGATATATTTAACCAGTAATGCAGTAATATATGTGGCCAAGACATGAACCTCCAGTCATCTGTTACGCGCGTGACCAGATGACTTCTGGTACTTTACTACTGAATAACCAGTGAAGGAAGTCCCCTGAGTGAACTAGTGATTTCGATATTTTTACTAGATAGTCCAGTAAGTGACTCAACTAAAACAGCGTTACTGTTTTACCAGTGACGCCAAATGACAGATTAAACCAGTCATACAGCAATCCTCGCGGCTAAGAGATAGACTTCTAGTCGTCTTGTACGCGCCTGACTAGATGACTACTAGTACCGAATAACCAGTAACGTAAGTCTACTGAGTGCACCAGTCAAATTGCCA
>JAUELO010000179.1:7727170-7738320 GCA_032357855.1 Amphibolips quercusostensackenii | reverse complement strand
GATGCTTCCGGTGTTATTTCTGAAGCCTGTACAGCACGCGGCTTGGCTAATGCGTTTATCTTTTCCACCTTATAAAACTTATAATGTTTTCCTGATAAGTTACTGTCAGTACTAATAGCTTGTAATCAACTTTGATGAAACTCATTATCAGATAACTTCAAGTATAGAAGTAGTTTATAAATTTCAAAAAAAGCATCCAACTATTAGAGTTCCGAGAATGCATTGTAAACAAATAAAATTTTTAATTTTTGAGCAATTAAAAAATGTTGGTCCTTCGAGCCGGATCTTTCACACTGACACTGCGTGAATTTGGCTCTTGGTGGATGTTTTCAGTTTGCTCTTTTAAATTTTTTGGACTTTTGTAATTTAAAATTATCCAAGAAGTAATTTTATTTCAAAATAAAATTTACTCCTGAGTTTTTCTAAAGATTATTGATAAAAGAAACAATTTTAATTGTAAATATTCTAAATTTAAAAATAATTCTGTTCTTAACACTACAATTTGTAAACATTTTCACACTTTAAATCAGATAAAAAAATAAAATTATGGACAAAAATTATAATATCTTGATTTACAGATGAAAAAACTATCGCTACCGGTAATCAAAAAATTACCGGTACCAAAAAAAAATTGAACAAAATAGCAATTTTTTAAGACTTCAAAAAAAAAGTTTTTTAAGAATTCTGAAAGATTTCCACAGAGTGAAACAATTTTTTTTTTAATCCTGGGCAAATTTCAAATAGATTTTGTTTTTGAAAAATGAATTTAAGATTTCAAAAAATTAAAAATGATTTTTTAAAATTTCAAAAAAGAATGAAAAATGATTTTAAAACAAAATTTTCCGGTTTAGATTTTTAAAGATTGCTAACAAAAATGTAGAAGCTTTAAAAGAACTTTAAAATATTTAAAAAGAAAGACAAAGTTGTCCTATTTCTGGGAAAATTTGGAATGATTTTTAATTTTGAAAAAATTGATTTTTTTACCAAATTGTTACAGGTTCTGAAACTTATCGAAGAAATCTAATAATATCGATAACAAAATTTAAAAGATTTAGCGGCAATTTCTTTAGTTTACAAAGAGTTTTTACAAATTTTAGGAAAAATTTTAATCATTTATATAATCTGAACAAATTATATTCATATAACCTTAAACACAAACAAATATATCTAAAACATTAATAGCTATTCAAAATTTTTATTTTGTATAAAAAATTATTTGGTTGTAAGTTTTTTTTTCTTGACTGAAACATTTTTTTTGGTTGAAAATTCAATTATTTTGTTGAAAATTCGCCTTTTTGGTTTGAAAATTCATCTTTTTTTTGAAAAAAATTATTCTTTTTGGTTAGAAATGTAAATATTTTGTTAAAAATTTGTCTTTCTGGATGCATTTAATTATTTTTGACGTGAAGTAAAAATCCTTCTTGATTAGAATATCAATTATTACATTCTTTACTTTTAATTTAAAATTAAATTTTGTTTACGAAATATTAATTATTCATTACATTTTTCGTTGGAAATTTATCTTTTTTGGTTGAAAAGAACTTTTTTGTTGAAATTTTGATTTGACGTATCTGAAGTGTTAAAAAATATTTTCGAATTTTCTCAAGAATTTCAAGGAAAATCATATTTATGTTGCCTTAAAAATAAATATACTAAAAAAATTAACAGCTATTTGCAATTTTTATTTTGTATTGAAACCTTTCAAAAACAACTGATTATAAGTATAATTTGATTGACCAGTTTTAATGTGTAACATTTGCAAGTATTTTTAACTGAAATCCGGCTCGAAGGACCAAAATAAAAATTTCAAAAAATTCGAAAAAAATTCATTTTTAAACTGCTCTTTTTATTTAAAAAAATTAATGTAAAATTTGGAAACATTTCAATCATTTTATTGTGCACCGAAAATTATTTGTCTCCTAAAATAAAAAAATTCCACGCATGCGTGGCGCGCAATTTTCGTTTTAAAAAATATAACTGTGTTATAGAAAACACGTCTCTTTTCGAAAAAAAAAATTTTTGTTAAAAAATGCAGCTAGTTGAAATCAATCTTTTTTGGGGTGAATACAACTGCTTCTGATTTAAAATTAATTTTTTTTTTTTAATATTAATTATCATTTACATTTTTCGTTGAAAATTCATCTTTCTGGCTGTAAATGAACTTTTTTGTTGGAATTTTGGGTTAAAGTACCTGCGATGTTAAAAAATATTTCCAAATTTTCTCAAGAATTTCAGGGAAAATTACTTTTATGTAACCTTAACAATAAATAAACTATAAAATTAAATAGCTATTCGCGATTTTTATTTTGTTACTGAAATCCGGCTCGACGGAACAAAATAAAAATTTCAAAAAATTCGAACAAAATTAAATTGTTAACTGTTTTTCCTTTCGTTTTGAAAAATAAATGAAAGATTTTAAAACATTTTAATTATTTTATTTTGTATCAAAAATTTTTTTCTCCTAAAATGGAAAAACAGCACGCATGTGTAGCGCGCGATTGACGATACCCTTCACAATAAAAAAAATATTTAAAATAATGAAACAACCTTCAAAAGTATCTGATATAAAGTAAAATTTGTCTGAATTTAATTTAAGCAAGTTTTATAGTGTAACAATTTTAAGTATGTTTACTGAAATGCGGCTCGAAGGACCAAAATAAAAATTTTAAATACTGAAACAAAAAAAAAGAAATTTTAACTAATTTTTATTTTAAAGAATAAATTTGAGATTTTAAACAATTAAATCATTTAATTTTGTATTGAAACTTACTTTTCCTTCAAATGGAAAAACTGCAGGCATGCGTAGCGCGCGATTGGTGATACCCATCACAGTAAAGAATAATATTTAAAATATTGAAACAACTTTTGAAATTATCTAAATTTAAGTCAAATTTATCTGAATTTAATCTAAACCAGTTTTAAGGTCATATAATTTTAAGTATTTTTTACAGAGATCCGGCTAGAAGGACCAAATTAAAATTTCAAAGACTTAAAAAAAAGTAAAAATTTCAAAGACTTAAAAAAACTATAGTTTAAGATTTTAAAACATTTCAATCATTTTATTTTTCATTAAAAACTAATTTTTTCCTGAAGTGGAAAAATTACATGCATGAGTGGTACGCAATTGATGATACCCGTCATAGTGAAAAATAATACTTAAGATTGATACACCTTTGAAAAATATCCAATTTGAAGTCGAATTTGTCGGAAATTTAACCCAAGACAGTTTTAAGGTATAACAATTTTAAGTATTATTGACTAAGATCCGGCTCGAAGAAACAAAATAAAAATTTTAAGAAATTTGTAAAAAAATTGAATTTTGAACTGTCTTTTTTTCATTTTCAAAAATAAATGTAAAATTTTGAAACATTCAAGTCTTTTAAAGACTTAATGAATGAATGTAAGCTTTCAAAACTATTTAATTATCTAATTCCGTATTAAAAATTACAAAATTGTACACATGCGTAGCGCGCGACTGGTGATACTCGTTACAGTAAGAAATAATACTTAAAGTTAGCACAACAATAAAAAATATCTGACTTAAAGTGAAATTTTTTAAAATTTAATCCAAACCAGTTTAAAGATTTACCAATGTGAAGCATTCATTACTGGGAACCGGCTCGAAGGACCAAAATAAAAATTTCAAAGACTTCGAAAAAAATTAAAATTTCAAATGACTTCTGATTTTAGAAAATTAATTTAAGATTTCAAAATATTAAAATTATTTTATTTTGCATTATAAATTACTCTTCCGCTGACGTGGAAATACTGCACGCATGCGTAGTACGCGACTGATGATACCTGTCACAATATAAAATAATACTCAACATACAAGCCAGTTTTAAGACGTAAAGATTTTAAGTAATTTTAACTGAGATCCGGCTCGAAGGACCAAAACAAAAATTTCAAAGACTTTAAAAAAAGTTGAATTTTTAACTGATTTTTGATTTTAAAAAATGAATGTAAGATTTTAAAACATTGCAACCATTTTAGTTAGTATCAAAACATTTTTGTTCTTCATGAGTAGGAAAAACTGCACGCATGCGTAGTGCGCGATTGTTGGTATCCGTCACAGTGAAAAATAATATTAAAAATTGATATACCTTTCAAAAATATATTGATTTAAAGTAAAATTTGAATGTAATCCAAACCAGTTTTAAGGTGTAACGATTTTAATTATTTTTTACTGTGATCCGGCTCGAAGGACCAAAATGAAAAAAATGAAAAATAAAATAGGTGACCAATTTGATGATTTAAATTTGTTCTACTCGAAGTGAAATTCTTATCCTCATATGCGTAAGTTAATCTGAGTTGTAAGTGGTTAGAATGTGCATTCACGTATGCATTAGCATGCGTGACCTTCGAACAGAGCCTGCACAACGTTGAAACAAGAATTCATGTGAAAGTGGATAAGGAACAAGCCTATAAAACTATTGCCTTGTCACTCGTGAAAAAGCCTGAAAATGAATAGCCTTATGCACATGCACAACCTCTACTCACGTTTCTCGGAAAAATTGTAAAAATTCGGTGAAATAAAATTAGGAAAATTGGTTTAAATTTTACACCTATATACGATTCTATAGAAAATGGTTATTTTTCAAAGAAAGAGATAAACTGAAATTCAGCAAAAAAATTGACTGACTTTAAGAAGGTCAAAATGAATTTTAAAATTTAGTCATACCTTTTTTTAATTTCAGAACATCTTTACTTGAAGCTAGGTACATTTTTACTAAAATTAAGTTCATTTCTGAATTAAAGTACATTACTGAATTTAAGGTGTAACTTTTTTAAATATTCTTTTTTATTGTGCAAATTTCAATCTGGTAAGATTTTTAATATATAATCTTTTATGAATTGAATAGAAAGATTTTAAACTTAAATTTATATATTTATCACCAAAAAGTGACTAAAATATTAAGATATGCATTAATAATAATAAATAAAATAGAATATAAATAAAAAATTAATAAATGTTTTAATATATTAAAAAATTCTTGAGAAACTTTTAAAGTACTATCCTAAAATATTTTCATTCAAACTTTTTTAAAATACCCTAAATTCTTAAATATCCTTTAGAATTCTTTTAAAATATTAAAATATAATAAAACGGTCATTAAATATTTAAAAATACCCTAAATTATTTCAAAGTATTGTAATCTATTAAAAATTCTCTGGAATATTTTAAAATACTTCAAAAGAGTTCAAATTATTCATATGTATATTTAATATTCCTTGGATTTTTTTTTAATATCCTAAAATATTTTGATAGAAACTTTTAAAAAATATGATAAAAAAATTTAAAACTTTTGTCATCCCTTTAGAATTTTAAAATTAAAAAAAAATTTTGGAATCTTTTAAAATATCTTAAAATATTTCGAATTATTGAAATATATTAAATATTCCTTGAAACTATTTTTATTGAAACTTTCTAAAATTATCAAAAAATCTTAAATATCCTTTAGGATATTTTTGAAATAATTAAATTTATTAAAATAGCCTTAGAATATTTAAAAATACTCTATAATATTTCGAATTATTGAAATACATTGCAAATTCCTTGGAATATTTTTTTAAAATATCCTAAAATATTATAGTTGAAACTTTTCAAAAATACCCTAAAATCTGAAAAATCCTCTGGAATCTCTTTTAAAAGTTTAAATCTATTCCAACTGCCTTAAAATCTTCTAAAATACCCTAAAGTATTTCAAAGTATTGAAATCTATTAAAAATTCCTTGGAATCTTTCAAAATACCCTAAATTCTTAAATATGCTTTGAGATCTCTTTAAAATATTAAAATCTATTAAAACTGTCTTGGAATCTTTTTAAATACCAGAAAGTACTTTAATGTATTGAAATCTATTAAAAACTCCTTAAAATCTTCTGAAATACCCTAAAGTATTTCAAATTATTGAAATCTATTTTTAAAAATTTGGAATTTTTTCAAATACCCTAAAATATTTTAGTTGAAACTTTACAAAAATACTCTAAAATCTTAAATATCCTTTAGGATCTCTTTAAAATGTTAAAATCAATTAAACCTGCCTTGGAATCTTTTAAAATACCCTAAAGTGTTTTAAAGTATTGGAATTTATTTTAAATTCCTTTGAATCTTTTCAAATACCCTAAATTCTTAAATATCCTCCAGGATCTCTTTGAAACATTATAGTATATTATAATTGTCTTGAAATCTTCTAAAATAACCAAAAGTATTTCAATGTAATAAAAAATAAAAAAATCCTCGAAAACTTTTAAAATACCCTAAAGTATTTCACATTATTTAAATCTATCAAAAGTTCTTTGGAATTTTTTTAAATACTCTAAAATATTTTAGTTGGAACTTTACAAAAATACTCTAAAATCTTGAATATTCTTTAGGATCTCTTAAAAATGTTGAAATTAATTAAAACTGCCTTGGAATCTTTTAAAATACACTAAAATATTTTGAATCATTGAAGTCCATTAAAAATTCTATGGAAGTTTTTTGAAATACCCTTAAAATATTTTAGTTGGAACTTTTTTAAATGCCTAAAATACGAAATATCCTTCAGGATTTCTTTAAAATGTTAAAATTAATTAAAACTACCTTAGAATCATTTGAAATACCCTAAAGTATTTAAATTATTAAAATCTATTAGAAATTCTTTGAAATTTTTTTAAATACTCTAAAATATTTTCGTTGAAACTTTACACAAATACTTTAAAATCGTAAATATCTTCTGGGATCTCTTCAAAATGGTCAGATCAATTGAAACTGCCTCGGAATCTTTTAAAATACCCTAAAGTATTTCATAGTATTGAAATCTATTGAAAATTCCTTAAAATATTTTGTACTACCCAAAATTTCCAAATATCCTTTGGGATCTCTTCAACAAATCAAAATCTATTAAAACTGCCTCGAAATCTTTTAAAATACCCTAAAGTATTTCAAAGTATTGAAATCTATTTAAAATTCCTTGGAATATTTTGTTATACCCAAAATTTTCAAATATCCTTAGGGATCTCTTTAGCAAATCAAAATCTATAAAAACAGCCTTGAAATTTTTTGAAATACCCTAAAGTATTTTAAAGTAATAAAATTTATTGAAAATTCTTTGGAATCTTTTGAAATACCCTAAAATATTTTAGTTGAAACTTTACAAAAATACTCTAAAATCTTAAATATCCTTTGAGATCTCTTTAAAATATTAAAATCTATTACAACTGCCTTGAAATCTTCTAAAATACCCAAAAGTATGTTGAAGTATTGAAATCTATTAAAAATCCCTTAATATCTTTTGAAATACCCTAAATTTTTTAATATCCTTTGGGATCTCTTTACAATATTAAAATCTATTAAAACTGTCTTGAAATTTTTTCAAATGCCAGAAAATATTTTAAAGTATTGAAATCTATACAAAATTCCTTTGAATAGTTTGAAATACCCTAAAATATTTAAGTTGAAACTTTTCAAAATACCCTAAAATCTTTAATTTCTTTTATAAACTCTTTAAAATGTTAAAATTGATCAAAATTACCTTTGAATCTTTTAAAATACCCAGAAGTACTTCAAGAAATAGAAATCTATTAAAAATTCCTTTGAATCTTTTGAAATACCCTTAAATTTTAAATATCCTTTAGTAACTCTTTAAAATGTTAAAATCTATTACAACTGCTTCGGAATTTTTTTAAATACCCTAAAGTATTTTAAAGTATTGAAATCTTAAAGAAATCGTTTGAAATCTTTTAAAATTTACTATATTCTTAAATATCCTTTGAGATCTCTTTAAAATATCAAAATCTATTAGAACTGTCTTGGAATTTTTTTGAATAGCCTAAAGTATTTCAAAGTTTTAAAATATATACAAAATTTCTTGGAATATTTTGAAATACCCTAAAATATTTAAGTTAAAACTTTTCAAAGTACCCTATGATATTACTTTTACTTTGGGATCTATTTAAGATGTTAAAATTGATTAAAGATGCCTTGAAATCTTTCAAAATGACCTAAAGTATTTTAAAGTATTAAAATCTATTGAAAATTTCTTGGAATCTTCTAAAATACCCTCAAATTTTTAATATTCTTAAGAACCTGTTTAAAATGTTAGGATTGATTAAAACTGCCTTGAATTCTTTGAAAATGCCCTAAAGTATTTCAAAGTACTGAAATATATTAAAAATTTCTTGGAATCTTTTGCAATACCCTAAAGTACTTCAAATTATAGAAATCTTTTAAAAATCCCATAAAATTTTTTCAATTACCCTAAAATATTTTAGTTGAAACTTTACAAAAATACTCTAAAATCTTAAATATCCTTTAGAATCTCTTTGCAATGTCAAAATCAATTAAAACTGCTTTGGAATTTTCTAAAATACCTCCAAGTATTTCAAGTTATTAAAAGCAATTAAAAATTTCTTGGACTTTTTTTGAATGCCCTAAAATATTTTAGTTGAAACTTTACAAAAATACTCTAAAATCTTAAATATCCTTTGGGATTTTTTTTAAATGTTAAAATCTATTACAAATGCCTTGAAATCTTAAAAAATACCCTAAAGTATTTTTAAGTATTGAAATCTATTAAAAAATCCTTTGGAATCTTTAGAAATACCCTAAATTTTTAGATATCTTTTGGGATCTCTTTGAAATGTTAGAATTGATCAAAACTGCCTTGGATTCTCTTAAAATACGCTGAAGTACTTCAAAGTATTAAAATATATTAAAAATTCCTTGAAATCTTTTAAAATACCCTAAAATTTTAAATATTCTTTAGTATTTGTCTAAAATGTTGAAATTTATCAAAACTGCCTTAGAATTTTTTTAAATACCCTAAAGTGTTTTAAAGTTTTGAAATCTATTAAAATTTCCTTGGAATCTTTTAAAATACCCTAAAATATATTAGTTTAAAACTTTTCAAAATGCCGCAAAATATTAAATGTCATTTGGGATTTCTTTAAAATACTATAATTGATTAAAACAGCCTTGGAATCTTTTAAAATACCCTAAAACATTTCAAGGTATTGAAATCTATTACAAATTTTTTGGAATCTTTTAAAGTACCCTAAAATTTGTAATATCCTTTAGTATCTCTTTAAAATGTTAAAATTGATTAAAACTGCCTTCGAGTCTTTTGAAATACCCTAAAGTATTTCAAAGTATTGGAAACTATTGAAAATCCCTTGAAATCTTTTGGAATACCCTAAAATATTTCAAGGTATTGAAATTTTAAAAAATGCCTTGAAATCTTTTCAAATACCCTGAAATATATTAGTTTAAAACTTTTTAAAATATCCTCAAATATTAAATGTCATTTGGGATCTCTTTAAAATGTTAAAATTAATTAAAGCTGCCTTGGAATATTTTAGAATACCCTTAACCATTTCAAGGTATTAAAATTAATTCAAAATTTCTTGAAATCTTTTCAAATACCCTAAAATTTGTAATATCATTTAGTATTTCTTTAAAACGTCAAAATTGATTAAAACTGCCTTCGAGTCTTTTAAAATACCCTAAAGTATTTCAAAGTATTAGGATCTATTAAAAATTCCTTGGAATCTTTTGAAATATCCTAAAATATTTCAAGGCATTGAAATCTATTTAAAATGCCTTGGAATATTTCAAGGCACCCTAAAGTATTTCAAAGTATTGGGATTTAATAAAATTCCTTGGAATATTTTGAAATACCCTAAAATATTTCAAGGCATTGAAATCTATTTAATATGCCTTGGAATCTTTCAAAACACCCTAAAGTATTTCAAAGTATTGGGATCTATTAAAAATTCCTTGGAATCTTTTGAAATACTCTAAAATATTTCAAGGCATTGAAATCTATTTAAAATGCCTTGGCATCTTTTAAAACACCCTAAAACATTTCAAAGTATTGAAGTCTATTAAAAATTTCTTGGGATCTTTTAAAATACTCTAAAATTTTTAATATTCTTTGGTATCTCTTTGAAATGTTGAAATTGATTACAACTGCCTTAAAATCTTTTAAATTACCCTAAAGTATTTTAAAGTATTGAAATCTTTTAAAAAATCCTTGGAATCTTTTGAAATACCCTAAAATATTTTGGTTAAAAATTTTCAAAATGCCGTAAGATTTTAAATATCCTTTAGCATATCTTTAAAATATTAATATTGATAGAAAGTGCCTTGGAATCTTATAAAATACCTTAAAGTACTTTAAGGTATTGAAATCTACTAAAAATTCCTCGGAACCTTTGGAAATACCTCAAAAATTTAAATATCCTTTTGGTATATCTTTAAAATTTAAAAATTGATTAAAACTGCCTTAGAATTTTGGAAAATACCCTACAGTATTTCAAATTATTGAAATCTATCAAAAATGCCTTGGAATCTTTTATAATACCCTAAAGTATTTGAGTTGAAACTTTTTAAAATACCCTGAAATCTTAAATATCCTTTCGTATTTCTTTAAAATGTTAAAATTTATTTAAAGTGCCTTGGAGTCTTCTAAAATACTCTAAACTATTTCAAAGTATTAGAATAAAAAATTCCTTGAAATCTCTTCAAATACCCTAAAATATTTTAGTTGGAACTTTCCAAAATACTCTAAAATTTTAAATATCCTTTAGGATCTCTCTAAAATGTTAAAATTGATACAAGCTACCTTGGAATCTTTTAAAATACACTAAAGTACTTCAAGGTATTGAAATCTACTAAAAATTCCTTGGAATCTTTAAAAACCCCAAAAATATTTCAATTTGAACTTTTTAAAAATACCCTAAACTCTTTCAATTCGTTTGAAATTTTTGCAAATTATTCAAATCTGCTAAAAAATTTGTTAGACTATTTAAAACTAATCTAAAATATTTCAAAGTATTGAAATATATTTAATTTTTCCTAGAATTTTTTTAAATACCCTAAAATATTTCAATTGCAACTTTTTAAAAATATAATAAAAAATTTTAATCCTTTGAAATTTCATTAAAGTATTAAAATTGAAAAAAAATATAGAACCTTTTGAAATATTTAAAAATATTTTAATAACGCTGTTTTCGTTAAGTCACTTACTGATTCAACCAGTGTCAATTTCATTCGTTCGCTCAGTGAAATTCCTTCACTGGTTTAATCAGTGGGATTCACTGGTTAATCAGTACCAGTAGTTAAAGTTTTAAAAAAATTAAAAAAATACTTTACCAGTAAGTACTGAAT
>JAUELO010000179.1:7698231-7715029 GCA_032357855.1 Amphibolips quercusostensackenii | reverse complement strand
TATAATAAAAGTTTGTTTTTTATTTAAAATACTTTCATGACAATAACAAAATTTTTTAAATGTTTGAGATGTTGTGAAATGATCATCTAAATTAATGTTCAAAATCATACTTATATGTTTCAAATTTTCCGGAACTAGGATAAGAGTTTATTGATATGTTAAATGTGTAGAATAAATACAATTTCAAACGAAAAAAATACATATAATGTAAAAAGTTTTTGAATGTTTCAATGAACTGTTTAATTTATTATTGACATATTAGTATGTGCAATTTCAGAATAAAAAAAATATATATATAATGTAAACATTTTTTTAATGCTTCAATGCAAACAATTGTTTGATGCTTTTCATGCTGTAAGCTGATTAATTAAATTTTAACTGATTGCATTGAAAAACATACACTTTCTGGCATTAGTTCGAAAGGTTATTAATAAATGAATTGTTCAAATTGTTGTAAGCTGATCAATTAAATACTGAATGATTAATTTTTTTTAACATTAAATTACATTAAGAATAAATTTTAACTTTTCTCTCTTAGGTAACATAAATTGATTATTTACTTTGAGGTTATGTATTTAAATATTGACTATTATTATAATAAGTTTTTTTTTAACTCTATTACAATTATATAATTTTTCGAAATACCTCGTTTTTGTTCAATATACAATGTAAAAATTATTTGAATGTTTGAGTGAAAATAATTGTTTAATGCTTTTTATGCTGTAAACTGATTAATTAATTACTAACAAACTCTTTTAAAACTTATATTTTCTGAGATTAGTTTAAAAGGCTATTCATCAATACAACTTTCAAAAATTAAAGTTCAAATTTAAAAAAAAATAAAGTAGAATTTATGTAAATATTTTAATGGAAATTATAGTTTAATGCTTCTTATTTTGTTTAATGCTTTTTATATTGTGAATCGATTAATTGATTATTGACTAATTAATTTTGGCTAATATTAAATTTTATAAAGATTAAGTTTTAATTTTCTTCTTTTTGTAGCATAAATTGTTAATTCATTTTAAGGTTATGTAATTGAATATTGGCTATAATTCATATAATAAAACTTTATTTATATTCAATTGATTTTTATTACAATTATACGAATTGAAAAAAATGTCGTACTGTTTTTAAATGCATATTTGAATTCAATTTTTAAAATTATATGTAACTGTTTTAGTTTTTGTCAAAAATTAGTTTAATTTAAAATGTAAATAGTTATTCGTATATTGGGTAAATGATAAAGAGCAATAGAAAAGTTTGCGCGCGTTTGAAAGTCTAGTTTTAAAAAAACTAAACAGACACCAAAAATAATATCAGTGACTAAAATCATTTAACTTGCAATTAAGTGAAGTCAGAATCCATTTCTTCACAAACGAAAAAATCGCGAGAGAAGCGTCAGCTGTGCTCCTAATTCTGGTATCTTTTCATTCTGCGCATGCGTCGCGTCAACAGTAGGATTGGTTACCGTTTATGCCTCCGCTGTACGAGAGACGCTAATTATTTTCAGCGGTATATTCAAAATAAATTTGAGCTTGAGGTTTTTTTTACACAACCATGTTAGAACCATTTTTTTAAAACAAATTGTATTGTCTCCTCAATTCAAAAAAAAACCGTCGCACATTTTTAAAAGAAAAAATTGTAATTTTCGAATTGATTAAAAATGCGAGATACGTGAAAACTAATAGCGCCATTCGATTCAACTATTTAACAATTATTATTTTTTTAATTATCTATTAGTCCTATCAATTTTACTATGATTTCCTGAGAAAATAATTTTTTTGCTTTTTATAAATAATTAAAATTCTAATAAGAATAATTAAATTTTATTTTGTTAACGATTGGATTAGAGAGAAGGTAGCGAACAAATGATTTTGTTAACTTGAAAGTTCAATAGAGAAAGAAAGTTAAACCAAATTTTGTAATTTCCAACCCGAAATTATAAATTTAAACTAAAAAGTTGATTTTCTACCCAAAAAAAACAAATTTAAAAAAAATAGTTTAATTTTAAACTAAAAAAATGAATCATCATCTAATAAAATGACTTTTTAACGAAGTAGTTCAACTTTTGACCAAACAGTTTAATTTTCAACCAAGAAATTAATTTTCTATAAAAAAATGAATTTATAATAAAATAAATGAATTTTTAACCAAACTGATGTAATTCCCAACCAAGAAGAATAATCTTTTACCAAAAGATAGAAACTCTTATCAGAATACATAAATTTTCAAACAAATAGTTGAATTTTCAATTAAAAAAGATAAACTATTAAACAAAAATGAGAAAATTAAATTTTCATTAAAAAAATTAATCTTGAACAAAAAAACGCTTTTCCACAAAACAGTCAATTCTTTAACTAAAGAGATGAACTTTCCAACAAACTGATGAATTTTGAGCCACGAAGTTTCATTTTTGAACAAAAATAAAACCATTCTAAACTAAAATAATTTTCAAACAAATGCAATAAAGCAGTTAAATTTCCAATAAAAAAAGATGAATTTTTGACGAGTAATGTAACAGTAGGTATATCAACCCAAAAAATTATAATTAAAAAAAACAGTTTAATTCAACCAAAAGAAAAGAATTGAAAAAAAAAGTTGAATCCTTAACCGAAGAAGAATAATTTCCAACCAAACAGTTGTATTTTCAACTAAGAAAGATTTTAGTCCTTCAGTCCGGTTTTCTTTGGGAATGGCTCAAATTGCCGGCATCTTCTCGGAATCATTTTTGCTTTTACTTTCTCTGTAGAGAAGAAGCTGCAATTTTCATACAATCCCTAATACCCAGGATTGATGTTATTCCTTCAACGATTCTCACACCTCTGATTGATTTGATGAATTTTTAGGTTCACTGTCCATTCAACATTATTGAGCAAATATGATTTTTTATCAATTTTGTGTTTAGTTACGAGATCACATGACTCGATAAGCTCTTTTGAAAACCTTTCACAATTACGTAATATGAAACGACGAAGTATATCGCCATTAATCGTGAATGGTAACATTGCGTAAATGTTGGAGGTACTTAAAAAAAGAGGGATTACCTACCGCCCCGCATTTGCGGTGATGACGAATCGCAATCGCTTTATGCTTGAAACAGGTTTGCAAAGATCAGGTCTTTAGTATTCACCAACGAGAAGGTATAAGGTGACCAACGAATCTTGTTAATAATGCCTATCTCTCAACAGGTTCTTCATATTGATCATAAAACAAATATACCTAAATGAGTGTGAAATTTTTCGCCAAAATGTACTAAATTCGACAGTTTAAAATAACTGATACTGTAACTAATTTTTAAAACTTTTTTCCTAATGCCCAGCACTTTACCGGGACTTTATCCGGGATCCCAAGGAGATGCTACTGGGACCTTGTTTACTCTAGCAGATAATTATGTTGTCTTTGCTTATTATTTTTTTATTATGATTCTTTCTCATCGTTAATGTCTATCGCAAGAAAAACAGAAGAATGTATCGTTCGATACAACAACAATGAAGATGAGTTTTATAATAATAAATCCAGGCAGCTAAAAACAAACTGTGAAGTTTTTTACCTGTGCATTCTTTCTTAATTTTAGACAAGAATTAACGAAAAATTAAACAATTGTTAAAAGAACAATTTTTAATGAGATTTTAATGTAGAAATCAGGATCAGCTCTTAAGTAAGACTGACATATGTCTGCTTCTTTAAAAATACCATTACCTAATTTTTTATTCTTAATTTATGATCAGTGTTTCCTATTTTTTTCAGGGAGACATAATTGACTTTCGAATTGTACTATCCAACGAGTACCACTTTAAATATATTCTATAAAATTCCACATCCTTATTTTTCAAATATAGAAAACTGAATTCGATCATGGTTATCAGACAGCTAAATGTCGTGGTACAGCACATGAAGGTTGTAAGTAAACTTATAAAAACACTAATCTAACTCCAGTTGCTACAATTTTACTAAAATGATACCAACTTTGTCTATACATCATCCCCTGAATCAAAATGTATTTATTAAAAAAAGTATTCCGGAATCATTTTAAAAGTCATATTTCCAAAATGAGATAAGTCCCGTCAATCTGATTCATGGGCTAACCTTGTATCGATCGTGACTAGAGAAAGAGAATTCATTATTTATAATCAGTGTTTCTTATCACTCACGAGAGGGCAGAACTAACTTTTGAATACAAATGTCCAATTTAACTTCATCTTAAAATCATCCCCCTGATAAAAATATATTTTCTGAAAGCCAATTTTTCCGAAATCATTTTGAAGGTCATATTTCCAGAAAGGGATGCCTCGACAATCATATTCGTGGGTGAACCGAATATTGACCATGGCAAGAAAAAGGGGATGGATAAGGTCGTAAATTGCAGCAAGATAGAGGACGAGAAGAATTGTTCATCTGAACTTGAAACTGGGTCGCAAGTTCGATCGTCATCCGCCTCTAATATACCCGGAAGGCTTTTAGTTTTCCGCAAAAGGAAATGATTTTCTGCGGTCACGCCATTAGTCGTCCATATGTAGGAGTTATCTTAACTGACCTCACTCTGATCACTCCGAGACACTCTAGGTCACTGTTTACACATTCTTTCAACTCGTACTTGGGAACAGGTTTTTCAGTTTTTCACCGGCTAGCCTAGTCGAGTTTCTGCCAGTCGATCGACTGATAAAACGCTAATAAGAAATTAATTTCTGCATCTATGCAGGAAATCAGCTTTCATGGAGCAAGTCTCTCATTTCCAGATATCTGATCAATTCAATCAAGATAGTCAACAGAATCATTTATAACGTATTTTTATTAGTTACAGGTGTACCACCTTAATGACGACTGAGATAGATAAGAGGCGGACTATAAAATACGTTTAACTTTCAACTAAAAATGAATAAACGCGTAATTGATTTTTCAACTAAAAGAGATTTTAATTAAAAATAAAAAACAGGTCAATACAACTAAAACACACCAATGATCGATGAGAGATATGTTCAGGAAAGAATTGTTGAATCAAGTTGGATGATTTTGTGGCAAGTTGTCTGATTCGTATCGTCACGTAGGTAGTGGAACGTGGCTGCAAATGGGTTAAATACTTTTTCGCGCAGCTCTGTTGAGAACAGGTTTTTAGTTGTCCATCGCTGAAAACGGGTTTTGGGTCCTTTGTGTCAGAAAAAAGACAGCTAACAGGAACGATTAAGGCGATATAATAGTGTTTACATGCTCTGGATTCAGGTACAGGTGTTCAATACTGATCGTGACAGATTTGACAAAATGGTACCTGCTCGACCACTGCCGTAATTTGGCACGTAACTGTCGTAATCAGAAAATAGTTATCGAACCATCAGCAGCAGGCCGACGCATCCCACTTTCAGGTGATGAGGTAAGGGAATCAGTTGGCTTCTGTTCAACTCGATTCGTCATTCCACACACGTACGAATATTCGCGTGCACTGATGCGTTCGTTACTCTGCCTGCATCAAATTCGACGTTGTATCTTGAATACGAAAATCCATGCTGAATGTAAAAAGATAGATACCCTATCTATTTGAATAACTTTGAGTCTTTATGATAGAAAGAGATAGAGAATTGTTTTAATTTTTTCAATTGTGGAATTTGAATGAATCATGCCTCGTTAAAAACTTAAAAATTAAACCTTAACATTTGTATAAATATTCTTTTTACAATATCCTGCAATAATTGAATGTCCTGAAGTCTCTTAAAATTGAATTGTACATTTTATTTTCTGTACCATTAACACTAATTTGAAACCCCCTCATGAATATGAATAAATGACATACTTGGAACCGATTAAATATCACCTTGACATTATTACCCTTATTTTTGCCTATTTTCTCGGAAAATTTACAAACAAATTGTGATCATGATCATCAAGATAAGGGTGATTAGGGCAATTTTTTCTTCACTCGTGAACGAATCGTATATAAATATAAGGGGTTAAAAGACCCATTCAGCTGAACTGGTACTACTTGCTCTACTTTTGCCGAGAGAATTAGATACCAATCAAAGAATGATGTATTGCACACTTCAAGGACACTAATGACTCATGTATAAAATTCATCCGATTGCTTCTGCAGACCTTGAGCTTCTAAAAGGAATCAAATTACGTGATTCAAAACGCTTAAGATATCGATGACAGTATAATTGCACTAATTGCATTTAATTTTGAAATAAAGTTAATTACTGCAGATCGAAGAATTAAATTTGAAATTTTGGGATGCTGAAGAAAATAATTTTTGAGTAGATATGAAGGCATCAAAATTTAACAAATTATGACAGCTCCTGCCTTGACTGATCACACTTTAATTTTCTTCTAGCTTCGTGTGTTCGCAGTCTGTATAAACATAGCCTTTATCTATTTCGAGTCTACAACAGAAGTAAAGATTTCGTGGGGCCAATGAACTAGGTTCAGATACATCTTAGCCTGCTGGTGAAGATATAGTCGAAAGGCTTGGTGCGACCCAAATACAGAAAGAGTCATCTTGCCCCGAGTTTTACATGAATCGACGAGCGAAAATAGTTTCTCTTTATCTTCCACTCGATTCAAATGTGGTCCCTGCCAAAGTGCCACACATTTCTCTATTTTCTTCCTTTTACTTTATTCAAGCTCCCTTGTTTAGTAGAGTTTCAGATATGAAACCTGTTGCAAGAAATAAGCACATGATTTTAATTCAGAATGAATTTAGAGGGCAAATAGAAAGGTGGCAGCGGTGGGATGAACTCGCAAGTCTTTCTAAAAATCAAAAAGTGTCAGTGTTCGGATGCAATCTCAAGTCTTTATGAAAATAACTTGTCTGTACTCTGGTCAAGTTGCCTTGTTTAATAACGCTTTATATTTAAAATCCGTCGCAAAAGATAATTATATAATTTGAGTTCAGAATCGATCTAGAGGGGATGAACTTGCAAGTCTTTGTAAAAATAATTAGTCTTCACTCTGTTCGAGTCATTTTCCTAAGCAGTTTCAGAAATAAAATCTGTGAAAGAAATAAGTATTATATTTAAATTTAGAAACGATGTAGAGGGAAAATAAAGAGGTGGCAGCGGTGGAATGAACTCGCAAGTCTTTCTAAAAATCAAAAAGCATCAGTGTTGGGATGCAGTCTCAAGTCTTTATGAAAATAACTTGTCTGTACTGTGGTCAAGTTGCCTTGTTCAATAAAGCTTCATATTTAAAATCTGTTACAGAAGATAATTAAATAATTTAAGTTCAGAATCGATCTGAAGGAGATGGACTCGCAAGTCTTTGTAAAAATAACTAGTCTTCACTCTGTTCGAGTCATTTTCTTAAGAAATTTCAGAAATAAAATCTTTGAAAGCAATAAGTATTATATTGAAATTCAGAAACGATGTAGAGTTTAAATGAAAAGGTGGCAGCGGTGGCATGAACTCGCAACTCTTTGTGAAAATTAAAAAAGAGGCAGTGGTGGGATTCAGTCTTAAGTCTTAATGAAAATAACTTGTCTTTACTCTGGCCAAGTTGCCTTGTTCGATAAAGCTTCATATTAAAAATCTGTTACAAAAAATAATTATATAATTTCAGTTCAGAATCGATCTAGAGGGAATGAACTTGCAAGTCTTTGTAAAAATAACTAGTCTTCACTGTGTTCGAGTCATTTTCTTAAGAAATTTCAGAAATAAAATCTGTGAAAGAAATAAGTATTATATTTAAATTTAGAAACGATGTAAAGGGAAAATAAAGAGGTGGAAGCGGTGGGATGAACTCGCAACTCTTTGTGAAAATCAAAAAGAGGCAGTGGTGGGATAAAGTCTCCAGTCTTTACGAAAATAACTTGTCTTTGCTTTGATTAAGTTGCCTTCTTTAGTACAGCTTCATGTATAAAATCTGCGACCAGAGATAGTCATATGATTTGAATTCAAAATCGATCTAGAGGGTGAATAAAAAAATAGCAGCAGTGGGATGAACTCGCAAGTCTTTGTGATAATACTAGTCTATCCTCTCTTCCAGTTTTTTTGTTTAGCAAAGTGTCAAACATGAAATCCGTTAAAAGAGATAAGCACATAATTTAAATTTAAAATCAACCTAGAATGAAAATGAAAAGATGGCAGTGGTAGGATGAACTCATAAGTCTTTTTATAAATAGGTTTTAGAAAACAGTTTTGATCTTTCAAATATTTTTAGAATAAAGAAGCTAAAGGTTGTAAACGTAAGTTTCAGGTTCAAGACTGGAATGAATGGCCGAGGTACACAATACTTTCATTGTTGCTACCTGTTGCAGGTTTGAGGAGGAGGAAATTTAAAGGAAGCCTCCAGAGGAGGAAGAAGGAAGACTGTGATCAGCCAGGCGACATTAGCGTGTGCGACGTTAGCACGTGGTCGGTCCCATGGTAGAAAATTACGTAAGACAGTTGTCCACCGGAGTCCGGGGAAAGAGGGACAATGTCAAGGTTACAAAACTGCACTGGCGTAACTTATACCAACGAATGATTTCTTCATATTTTTACTCATTCAGGCATTTAAATTTTTTTTCTATCTAGAAAAAAGTATCTTGGAAATTTCAAAATCATTTCTGTTCAAAACCTAATTGGCTTTTCATTACGTGAAGTTTTTTTATATCCTTAATTTCAAAACTAAACCTCTATATAATTCCTTTTATGGCAGTTGTACCAAAAATCAGGTCTTTAGGGAAAAAAACTTATTACTAATTAAAAAAAAATGGTTGAATTATAATAAATTATGGCTTATTGTTTCGGTGAAAACATTCTCTGCAACTGTTAACAATTTTTCAAACAGGTAAATAATCATTAAAGGTAATTGATATTTCAAAAATGTTTTCTTTACATACAATTGTTCAACGATTTTAGGCATTACAAAATTTACTTTTAAAATTTGAAACAGTAAAGTCGTAAAAAATGTTTTTCCCCAAAAATAAGTTACTAATAGAGGGGCTTTAAAGAAAAGAAGACTAAATCCTAACTTGCATATTTGATTTTATTTTTTTTAATTTTTGTGAATATTATAACCATTGTTTTGAAACGTATTAACATCTTGTAAATATTATTTTTGATTTATTTTTAAATTTACTTTAGATTCCAAAACGCAAATATTAATTGCTTTTCGATGCGAACAGTAAACACCACTTTTGTATTGTTTACTGAAATTATTTTTTATAAACACACATTCAAGATTGAAGTAAATGCTTACACGTAAAGATAAACTGATAACATTTGTTCATTTTTTTCGCTGTTGTGAGTACAATCCTAATGGCCAAAAAGACCTTGAGATAAAAGCACGCCGAATTTTCAGAAAAAATTTCCGAAGTAAACAAACAATAATTCACTATAAGACTACATATAAATATTATTCTGCGCAAATAAATATTTAAACATTATTTTTCTTAATAAGAGCGAAAACACCTGTTTCAGTAGATACGGAATGTATTAGTCAGAGACGTAAAAATCATAAAGCGTGAATAAAATCTTCCCCCTTTACCATTTTTGTCTAGAATAAAAGTTCTGGAATTATTTTTTTGTTTTCGGCTCTTTGTGTTTTTTTAATCATTCTAGTTGGTCAAATGCATTTTCTTATCGCGAAATGCCTAAGCTGATAAAGAGTCAACTGGAATCAGCAATACTAAGCATGTTGCATATCGGGTGTTGAAACATTCTCTGTTAAAATTGAATTTATCAATTTTCAAATAAGAAGAGAATTTAAGTATCTTTAAATTAATAATGAAGACATTCAAGATATTGGAATCAGTAGGTTTGATATTTTGCATTTCTTGATGAGCATTTTTGAACATTTATTCAAGATTTGCGAATGAGGTATCAAAGGATAAATGAGAACACTAGAAGCTAATTTATATTCACTAAGATACAAACATAATTTTTTAATTATTTTCCCGGACGTCATTTTCAAATTAAAATATAAAATTAATGTTAATACAAAATTTAATTATTTCACAGTATCTATTGCCTAAAATAATAGAAAATAAATAAATTCACAAACTAATAAGTATAAATTTTCAACCAAACATGAAACAGTTAAATATTCAATTTGAAAAATTAGTTTTCTACTGAAAAATAGGAATTTACAACAAAATAGTTGAATTTTCAACCAAGAAAGATGAATTTGCAACAAAAATGTTCCTAGTTGATGAAAATTTCGAGTGGAATGTTCTCACGTCTTTCTTCTTTGATACAGTTTTTTCTATATCATCCTATCCTTTATCTATCCATGTCAATCTTTTTCTATCTCTCAATAAACGTCAATATTTTTCTATCTGTCTGTCAATTTGAATTCCCGTCTATCTTTTTCAATCCCCTTTTTTCTATCTCATCCTATTCTTTATCTATCCATGTAAATATTTTTGTATCCTTTGTCAATTTGAATTCGCATCTTTTTTTAATCTCCTCTTCCCTATCTCATCGTACAATATAATTTTAAGTTCTCGTCCATCTTTTCCATATCTTCTCTTTCCCATCTTCTCATATCCTTTATCTATCCACGTTAATATTTTTCTGTCTCTCTTTCAATTTAAATTCCTATCTATCATTCATGAATCTTCTCTTCTGTATTTCATCGTACCACACATCTATCACTTTTTATCTTTTTTAACCTCTTTGTCAATACAAAATCAGGTTTATCTTTCTCAATACCTTCTTTTTCATCTCACCCTGTCCTTTATCTGTCCACATATATAATTTATTATTTCTTTGTCCATATAATTTCGCATCTATCTTTTTTCATTCTCCTCTTCTCTATCTCACCGTATACTACATCTATTAACGTCTATGTTTTTAATATATTTTATAATCTAAATTTCCATCTATCCTTTTCAATCCAATCTTTTTTTTTAAATCCTATCCTTTATCTATCTCCACCAATATTTTTCTACCTCTTTGTCAATCTAAATTCTCCTTATCTTTTTTCCTCTACTCTCGTCAATCTCATCGTATCCTCTATCTATCAACGCTTATTATTTTCTATTTCTTTGTTAATCTAAATTCACGTCTATCTTTTTCAATACCTTCTTCTTTATCTCATCCTATCCTTTATCTACTAACATAAATATTTTTCCATCTCTTTGTAAATCTGAATTATTGTCTATCTTTTTCAATCTCCTCTTGTCTTTCTCATCCTACACTACATTTATCAATGTCTATGTTTTTCAAATAAATTTCTTAATCTAAATTTTCCTCTATTCTTTCCAATCTCCTTTTTTTTACCTTACTCTATCCTTTATCTATCTACGTCAAGCTTTTACTATATCTTTGTCAATCTTCATTGCCTCTAACCTTTTTAATTTCCTCTTCTCTATCTCATGAACGCTTATCTTTTTCTACCTCTTTGTCAATCTAAATTCACGTCTATTATCTTCAATACTTCTTCTCTATCTCTCCCTATCCTTTCTCTATACACGTCAATCTTTTTCTATCTCTCGGTCAATCTAAATTTTCTCTATCTTTTTACTCTGCTCTCCTCCATCTTATCGTATCCTCTATCTATGAACGTTTATCTTTTTCTATTTCACTGTCAATCTAAATTCCTTCTATCATTTTTACTCTTCTATTTTCAATCTTATCCTATCCTCAATCTTTTATCGCTTATCCTTTACTATTTCTCTGTAAATCTAAATTTCCTCCATACTTTTTAATCTCCTTTTCTGTATTTTGTCGTATTCTACATCTATCAACGCTTATCTTTTTCTATTTTTTTGTCAATCTAAATTACCGTCTATCTTTTTTAATCTCCTCTTCTCTATCTCATCCTATACTACATCTATCAATATCAATCTTTTTCTATCTCCGTCATTCTACATTCACGTCCATATTTAATCCGGTCCTCTATATCTCCTCCTATCCTTCACCTATTAACGTCAATGTTTTTCTGATGCTTTGTCAATCTGAATTTCCGTATATCTTTTTCAATCTCCTCTTCTCTATCCCATCCTATACTACATCTATCAACGTCTACGTTTTCAACATATTTTTCAATCTAAATTTCCACCTATTCTTTCCAAACCACTCTTTTCCATTTTATCCTATTCTTTATCTATCTCTATCAATATTTAACTATCTCTCGGTCAATCTTAATTCCCTCTAACCTTTTTAATCTCCTCTGCTCTATCTTATAAACGATTTTTTTTCTATTTCGTTGTCAATTTAAATTGCCTTGTATGATTTTTAATGCTTCTTCTCTATCTCATCCTAAGCTTTATCTATCCACATTGATATTTTTTATCTTTGTGTTAATCTAAATTCTTGTCAGTCTTTTTTAATCTCCTCTTCTCTATCTCATCGTATTTTACCTTTATCAATACCAATCTTTTTCTATCTCCGTCATTCTAAATTCGCGTCCACCCTTCAATCCGCTCCTCTCTATCTCATCCTATCCTTCATCTATCAACGTCAACATTTTTCTATCTCTTTGTCAATCTGAATTCTCGTTCATCTTTTTCAATCTCCTCTTTTCTATCTTATCCTATACTACATCTATCAACATCTACGTTTTTTATATTTTTTTCAATCTAAATTTTTATCCTTTATAATCCACTCTTTTCTATTTTATCTTATCCTTTATCTATCTGCATAAATTTTTTACTATCTCTCTTATCAATTTTTATTGCCTCCAACCTTTTTTAATCTCCTCTGCTCTACCTGATGAACGCTTGTCTTTTTCTATTTTTTTGTTAATCTAAACTCACGTCTTCTCAATATCATCGTAACCTCCATCTATCAACGCTTATTCTTTTCTATTGCTCTGTAAATATAAACTTTCTCTATCTTTTTTAATCCCCTCTTTTCTATCTGATCGTATCCTACATTTATCAACGCTTATCTTTTACTATCTTTTTGTTTATCTAAATTAGGTCAATCTTTTTTAATCCGCTCCTCTCTATATCACCCTATCTTTTATCTATTCATGTTATTCTTCTTCTATCTCCGTTAATATAAATTCTTGTCTATCTTTTTAATCCACTTCTTTCTATCTCATCCTATCCTTTATTTATCCATGTCAATATTTTTCTATATCTCCTAAAATCTCAATTTCCTCTTTTTTTTAATCTCCTTTTTCTTATCGCATCATATCCCTTATATATTTCCTTCTATCTTTTTTAATTTCTTCTTGAATGTAAACTCACGTCTATTTTTCTTAATACCTTCTTCTCTATCTCATCCCATTCTTTATCTATCCATGTAAATATTTTTGTATCCCTTTGTCAATCTGAATTCCCATCTATCTTTTTTCAATCTTCTCTTCTTTTTCTTCTTCTAAACTTCATTTATCCACGTCAATCTTTTACTATCTTTTTGTCAATCTAAGTTCTTGCCTATTTTTTCCATATCTCCTCTTCTCCATCTTATCCTATCCTTCATCTATCCACGTCAATCTTTCACTATCTCTCTATTTACCTAAATTTTCGTTTAACTTTTTTATACCTCCTTTTTTCTATCTTATCCTATCTTTTATCTTTTTACATCAATATTTTTTTCATCCCTTTGTCAAATTAAATTCCTACCTATCCTTTATGAGTCTCCTCTGCTCTATCTCATCGCACTGTACATCTATTAACGTATATCTTTTTTACTCTGTTTTTCAATTTAAATTCACGTCTATATTTTTCAATACTCCCTTTTCTACCTCATTTTATCCTTTATCTATCCATGTCAATATTTTTCTATCTTTTCTTTGATCTAAATTTCTTCTATTTTTTCAAATCCCCTCTTCTCTGTCTCATCGTATTCTACAGCTATTAACTTGTATCTTTTTCTATCTCTTTGTCAACCTAAACTTACGTCTATCTTTCTCAATACATTCTTCTCTATCTCATCCTATTTTTTATCTATCCACATTAATATATTTTTATCTCTTTGTCAATCTATATTCGCATCTATTTTTTTGCAATCTCCTATTCTTCATCTCAACGTCTGCTTCATCTAATTACGTCAATCTTCTCCTATGTCACTATCAACCTTAATTTTTATAGATCTTTTTTAATACACACTTTTCTGTATTATTCTATCCTTTATCTATCCACGTCAATATTTTGCTATCTCTCTTTCAATCCACATTCCTATCTATCCTCTATGAATCTCTTCTTCTCTATCTCATCGTATCATACATCTATCAACATATATACTTTCCTATCTCTTTGTCAATCTGAATTCACGTCATCTTTTTCAATTCACTCTCCTTTATTATTCTCTATCCTCTATCTATCTACATCAAACATTCTAAAGTTTTAAACTTGATTCGGCATTTTAAAGTCTCGAACTTTATTATATTTATTTTTTAATCTGAATTCACAGTTATCTTTTTCAATACTCTGTTCTCTATCTTATCCTATCTTTTATCTATTCACGTCAATATTTTTCTATCTCATTCTCAATCCAAATTCCCTTTTATCTTTGTCAATATTTTCTTTTCTACCGCATCCTATTCTATATTTATCAATGTCTATCTATTCTATCTCCTTGTTAATCAAAATTCCCGTCAATCTTTTTCAATACCATCTTATCCTATCCTTCACCTATCCACATGAATATCTTTGTACCTCTCTGTTAATCCTAATTCCTATATCCCAATGTCTATATATTCTATCTCCTTGTTAATCTGAATTCCCGCCAATCTCTTTTAATACCATCCTATCCTATCCTTCACCTATCCACATAAATATCTTTGTACCTCTCTATTAATCCTAATTCCTATGTTTTTTTTTCAATATCTTCTTCTCGACCGCATCCTCTTCTATGTCTATCAATGTCTATATATTCTATCTCCTTGTTAATCTGAATTCCCGTCAATCTTTTTTAATACCATATCATCCTATCCTTCACCTATCCACATAAATATCTTTGTACCTCTCTGTTAATCCTAATTCCTATGTTTTTTTTTCAATATCTTCTTCGCGACCGCATCCTCTTCTATGTCTATCAATGCCCATATATTCTATCTCCTTGTTAATCTGAATTCCCGTCAATTTTTTTTAATACCATCTCATCCTATCTCATCCTATCTCATCCTATCTCATCCTATTCTATGTCTATCAATGTCTATCTATTCTATCTCCTTGCTAATCTGAATTCCCATCAATCTTTTTCAGTACCCTCTTCTCTATCTCACTGTATCCTTTACCCATCCACATCAATATCTTTCTACCTCTCTGTTAATTTAAATTCTTATCTATCTTTTTCAATATCCTTTTCTCTGTCTCATCCTATACTACATCATTCAACGTTTATCTTTTTCAATCCTCTCTTATCTATCTCATCCTACCTTTTATATATCTACGTTAAACTAAATGTTGTGACGCTAGGTGGCTGGCGGTAAAAGCAACTAACAAATAAATGTCTTCTGGCTAACCAATAAAGACCTAGTAAACCGTTTTGCCAAGTTCGAATCAGTTTTTGACTAAAGTATGAAAATAAATTTTAAATGTGTAGGTATACTCGTATAAACATGGACGTCACGTTGTATTTCTGGTACGTGTTGAACGTAAATTTTTTTTTTATAAATTCCCTAACTTTTGGATACTCATAAATTTTGAGAGCTATGAAATAATAAGAGTACTTAATCGCGGATGATTGAAAAATTGATAAAAGATTGCGTTTTAGGGATGCAAAGTGATACAAAAAGGTTCCAAAATTATGCAAAAACTTCCAAAGAAAACAAGTGTGTATGTATCTAATTTTTTTATCCAAAAACATAATTTTCCAAAAAATATTTTATATGCCCTGGTTTTTTTCATATATCAAAGAATTATTAATCGCGAATGATCTGAATTCAAGATAGCGTCTACGCCTTATAACCGGTTTCCTATCGTTGATTCTCAGCTCAAGACGATTACATAACCTACAGGCTCGTCTTTCCTCTTTTGATGCCTCGGTGCCGAGATGTCTGGCAATCGTTAGATTTTCCTCGCTTTATGATCTTACAGATGTTTTTATCACTTCTGAGTCTTCATCAAAGATCATTTTCTTCAACGTTATTGCAACCTTATTCTTATCGATCATTATCTTCATAGTAGTCACTATAGCCTCATAGCATCATTTTTAAATAAAAAGCAAAACTAAAGTTCTAGACTCTAATGCCAATAAAAAGAATCTTTTTTTTAATTAGATTGCAATGCAATTTTACTTTTTTAGTCTTAGGGCTATTTAATTATGCGTCAGATAAGCCCAAGTTAAAACTGTTTCATCAATCGTCAGTTTGACCTTAGGAATCATTCTATGATCCAGAAATCCAAAGCGTTACAAAAATCTAAGATCAGTTGCTACTTTAAATTTTTAAAAATTTGTAACTCTTGTGATAATAACAATCGTCGTGAAAAACTAAATTTCCTACAGTAGCTAACTCATAATGTTTAATCATTGTAAAAAAATCTAGTAAATTATTGTAAAGTAAATGGTGGACGGAACAATAATTTTTTTTAAATCCAAAATAGCTGGTATTGAATTTTTAACAAAATTTTGTACTCATATGTTCGTGTATGTACTCGATATTTCATTCAGCTTGATCACGAAATTCCAACTTCCATGCACTGACGCAATCAGCGAAGGCACGTTTACCGCACGAATTCTGGGAGAACCCGATTAGATAACGCGTTACTGTTTTCTGTTATGGTGCCGCAATGTCTGCTGCTACCGACCTCCATTGGCGTGTATCATGTAAAATATTTAATGTATGTTTGCTTTCCGATGTACTGCTATAAACAACCTCAAACGATAGGGTAGATGCAGGAATTTTCGCTTAAAATGTTTTCCTTGTTGCCGCAATTTTTTCAACAATTATAGATTAAAAAAGATTTGTCTGATTTATTTTTCCGTCTGCC
>JAUELO010000179.1:7678053-7697455 GCA_032357855.1 Amphibolips quercusostensackenii | reverse complement strand
TTATTTTATCAGCGTTGAGAAGAACTTGCAAATGTTTGTAAAAATAAAAAGGTGGCAGCGGTCGGATGAACTCGCTATTCTTTGTGAAAATGAAAAGGTGGCAGCTGTGGGATGAACTCGCGATTCTTTGTGAAAATAAAAAGGTGGCAGCGGTGGGATGAACTCGCAATTTTTTGTATTTTAATATTCTACCATTCCTTCAAAGTTTAAACACAGGTCGAAAAATAAAATCTTGAATTTTGAAAGTAATTATTAGCACTTATTTTAAGTTTTCGATTCGACTAAATTACTTGCAATTTACATATTTTTTGGACTATGAAGCTGATGTTTATCTGACTTTCATTAAGTAGATAAAAAAAGTCAATGTCAAAAGTCACTCGGTCACAGATTAACTCGCTGATTGTAAAGTTATCAGCAACGAATGGAAACACTCTCAATATTTTTATTCTTCACTTATCAATTCTATTTTGACGCATTTTTATAATTAAACACTTCATTAATTACTTCGTCTCGCATAAAAGTTTTATACGACTTTCTATCATAAATCAACTTTTTTCTCAGGGGACACTTGTGACTGCCACAAGGGTCAGCTGGCACTCTTTTATTTCTTTGCGCTCATTCGTAATATTTTTTTTTCGAGATGATGAATTCTTTTTAATCGTCTCGCTCTTTCAGATAGGGAAAACATCTATTAAAAACGATGCGCACATCATGGATTGATGAAAACAAAATCACTTTGTTTGTATGTTGGCGAAAATTGAAATCGGAATTATACTTCGTCTTGATAATGCTAATAAGTGTCTTAATTGACTTTAATTTATAATGAAGATCTCCATCCAATGTTTGCTGAAATTTATCATCATTTGTACTCTAAATCCGAATTAGTAGGAATTTTACTAAAATAGTAGCATTGTGTATGACTGCTAAATTAGTAATTTTATCACTTTTCTACTAAATGGGATGGTTAGATTTATTTCACTGAATGAATTAGAGGCTATTCTACTAATGTGCTTAGTATTGCTAACTTGCTAATTTAATGAGGAGCAATGAATTGCTAGGGAAACATAATTTGATTTTTTTCATACTTTCTCCTAATTTTTTAGTTTTAGTTAGGAAATTTTAATGTTTCCTCAATTTATATTCTAAGTTTATATTGTTATATTAACAATAATTGAGTATGGATATACAAAAATTGAAGAAGTTAGATATAAGTGAAAGGACTTTGGTAAAAGCATATAAGTAATGAAAAAAAATATTTCAGGAAAGCAATACAGCGATCTTAAAAATTAAAATATTAAGATCGATATATCTTTATAAAATCGTTTCGGACTTTTCTCATAAAAATTTTTATAATTTGTAACAAATAAACAAAAATTGTTTTTTCGTCAAATCATTGTAAAATAGGACAAAAACTAATAGATAAAAAAAATCATTTTTTAATTCTTACATCGAATGACGCTATTATTTTTTAAGTATCTAACATTTTTAAACAATTTAAAAATTAAAACTTTTTTTGACATGAATGTGCGATAAAATTTTAGAGAACTTTAGAGACAATAAAATGTGTTTTAAAAAAAGTTTCACGAACATGGTTCTGTAAAAAAAAACCTTGTAGTGTAAGCTTGAATTTACTTTGAATATACGGCAAAAAAATGAAAATTATCTTTTTTTTTCATTAACCTTTTTAATACCAAATTCTTCTTATTTATAAATTCATCTATTTTGGTTGAAAATTTATTTCTATGGTTGGAAATTTGAATATGTTGTTGAAAATTTTTTGTGGTTTTTTCAGCTAAAAATGAATTTTTTTACCTAAAAAATTGAATATTTACTAACATTTTTAGTTGTGCAATGTATTTTTTCTAGTTAAAAATCCATTTTTTTGTAGAAAATTATACTTCTTGTTTGAAAATTAATTTTTTTTTTAAATTAATTTTGTTTTTGTTGCGAATTCAACTATTTTGGTGAAAAGTAGTTTTCTTTTTTTGTTGAAAATCAATAGACTAAAAATTTAATTTTTCAATTTTTGGTTAAAAATTGATCTTTTTCAGTAGACAGCTAAACTATTTGGTTAAAAATTAGGGTATTTTATTGAAAATTCGTATTTTTTCTATGAAAATAAACTTTTTTGTCAAAAGTTTGCCGTTTAGGTTGAAAAATCATTTCTTTGGCTCTAGATTCAACGATTTTTTTGAAAATATTTTTTTTGAATTTTTTTATTAGTTAAAAATTAAACTATGCAGTAGAAATTTCATCTATTTTTGCTAAAAATTCAATTCTTTGGCTATAAATTAAACTATTTTAATGAAATTTTTTTTTTATAAAAAAATGAAAACTTGAGTATATAATAAAACTTTTAGTTAAAGAATGTTTTCTTAATCAATAAATATGTGTTTTTATTAAAAATTCTTCTCTGAAAATTCATATTTCTGGTTGAAAATTTATTTTTGTTTTTGTTGGGAATTCAACTGTTTTATTAAAACTATTTTTTTGTGCTTTACAATTATATTCTTAAGGAAAATTAATCTTTTCAACTTTTGGTAAAAAAAAAAATTTTTTCAGTTGAAAATTCATGTATTTTATTGAAAATTCGTCTATTTTCTTTAAAAATTGATTTTTTTGTTAAAAGTTCGCGTTTTTGGTTTGAAAATCATTTCTCTGGCTGAAAATTTGAGAATTTTAATGTCTATTTAATTTTTTATTTGGGTTAAAAATAAATTTGAAAAAATAAAAACTCAAGTATTCAATAAAAATTTCAATTAAAACATGTCTTCTTAGTTGATAATTTGTAGTTTTGGTAAAGAATTATTTTTCTTGTTTGAAAATCGTTCAAAATTTACCGATTTTATTGAACAATTTTTTTTTTTTAATTAATTGTTTTAGCTGAATATTTAATTATTCTATTTTTATTCAAAAGTTTTTTTTTGTTGTTAAGAAATTAATTGAACAAAAATTTAATAATTCTATTTTTTATTAAAAATTGATCTCTTTTACCTAAAAATGAGTTTTTTAAACTAAACAATATAGTATATACTAAGATTTTTAGGTGTACAATGTATTTTTTTTAGTTAAAAATCAATTTTTTGGTAGAAAATTATACTTCTTGTTTGAAAATTAAATTTTTTGTCAAACATTAATTTTGTTTTTGTTAATAATTCAACTATTTTGGTAAAAAGTAGTTTTTTGTTGGAAATTAATCAAATGAAAATTTAATTATTCAATTTTTGGTTGAAAATTGATCTTTTTCAGTTCACAAACTACTTGGCTGAAAATTCAAGTATTTTATTGAAAATTCGTCTATTTTCTTTCAAAATTAAACTTTTTAGTCAAAAATTTGCCTTTTTGGTTAAAATATAATTTCTTTGGCTCTAGATTCGACGATTTTTTTCTAAATATATTAAAAAAAAAATTTTTTTTGATTTTTTCATTGAAAATTAAACTATGTAGTAGAAATTTTATCTATTTTTATTAAAAATTTAATTCTTTGTTTAAAAATTGAACTATTTAGATAGGAAATTATTACTTTTTTGTTTAAAATAAAATCAAAAAACGAAAATGCAAGTATATAATAAAACTTTCAATTAAAGAATGTTTTCAATTTTTCTTTTTGGTAAAAAAATTCTTCTTCTTTAAAAATTCATCTTTTTGGTTAAAAGTTGATTTTTGCTTTTGTTGAAAATTTAACTTTTTTATTAAGATTCTCTTTTGTGGTTTAAGATTTTTTCACTGAAAATTAGTCTCTTCCACTTTTGTTTCAAAATTAATATTCTTCACTTAAAAATTCATGTTTTTTTATTAAAAATTCGTCTATTTTCATTAAAAATTTATCTTTTCGGTTGAAAAATCATTCCTTTTGATGAAAATCTAACAATTTTGATGTCAATTTAATTTTTATTTTGTGTTAAAAATAAATTTAAAAAATACAAACCTAAGTATTTAATAAAAATTACAATTGAAAGAAGTTTTCTTAATTGAAAATTTGTCTTTTTGGTGAAAAAATTATTGTTCTTGTTTAAAAATCGTTAAAAAGTTACTGATTTTGTTGAACAATCTTTTTTTTATTAATTGTTTTAACTTAATATTAAATTATTCTTTTGTTATTGAAATGCTTTTTTTTTGTTGAAAAATCATTTCTTCCGATGAAAATTAAACTATTTTGTGTCTAAAATTTTTTTATCGGTTTAGATTTTTATGTTAACTAAAAATTAAACTATTCCATTTTTTGGTTGAAAATTTGTCTTTTTAGTTAAAAAATTAAGCTACATGCTTCAAAATTCACTTTTTTGTGGAAAATTCGTCTTTTTCAGTAGAATATTATTATTTTTTTTAAATGTTTAAAAATTTACTGATTTTGTTAAAAATTCTTCTTTTTTTTTAATAATTTTTCAACTATACCATTTTTGGGTAAAAATTGAACATTTTAGAAACAATTCGTTTTTTTGTTGTAAATTAATTTTTTTATTTTAAAATTCAAAAAAAATATATGTTTGAATTTTAGATAAATTATATATTTCAGAGTGTCAAAAGAATGAAAAAAAATTTTCTCAAGATTCTAAAATTGTCAAAGAAGAATCTGAACGATTTTAAAGCATTTTTTTGCATTTTTCTGAATTAAAAAAAAAATCAGACAAAATTTTAATAATTTTTACACATTAGAAGGTTTTGAAGGTCTAAAAAGATTAAAAAAATAATTATCTTAAGTTTAGTATGGAAATTATAATTAATTTTCATTTTAAAAAACGAACTTTAAGAAAAAATTACAAAAGGTTTTTAAACATTTAAAACGATTTTCTTAAATTTTGAAAAAACGAGAAGATTTTAAAGCAAATTGTATTAATATAGTAAAATTAAAAAATTTTAAAAATTCGAATAAGTAAAAAAAACATTTTAAAGAATTAAAGATGTTTAAAAAGAATTTTAATCTTTAGAAGATTTTTAGAAATGTAGACTTTTAAAGATTTCGAAAAGTAAAGTTTAAAAGCTTTTAAAGAGTTTCGAAAGGTTTGAAGAGAATAAACAAATTTTATTTAAATTTTGGAGAAAATTTAGAAGATTGCTAGAAAATTTGTTCACATTTTAAATAATTTTTCAAAATTTTAAGACAAATTTGAGTCAATTAAAAATATTTTTATCGTATGTGTTTTTATTACATTCAAAAAAATTTTTTTCTTGAAAATTCAACTATGTGGTTAAAAATTCAACAATTTTGATAAAAGTTTCAAATATTTGGTTAAAAATTGAAAGACTTATTTGAAAAATTAACTACTTGGAAATTAACTTTCTTATTATTTTTTTTTATTACATTGCACATTACAACCTCGACATTTTAAAATCTATAAATCCATCCGCTGGATTTTGTACCTCACTTTTAAATGGCTGACCTTCTTTCAAAAATATTTTATCTAATTTTCTTTCTTTAAAATTATTTCATAATTCAAAAGCAGTATTGCCAAAAATTAATTATTATAAGTGTCTACTAATTAATTTTTATCAAGGGCATACTTTATTGATACGACCATGAATAAACTTTTAAAATTGAAAAAAGGTCTCTCCTTGGACCGTAGAAAGGTCAAAATGAAGGTCTCGTATTATCTTTAATTATCGTTCTGTAAGCTTCAGTATGATTAATGCTAGGATTAATAAACTTTTTATTTTTTATTTAATCTGCTTGCATAATATTCAATTTACATTCAATATTAATCTTGGTAAAAGTTTTTCCAATCCAGATTACAAAACTTTTCATGAATAAATTCCAGAGAAAATTTTTACCTGACTTTGATAAATGTCCAGTTTTATCATTTGGGATTTAGCTGATTTATTATATTATTTTTTAAATTAAAAGCAAAATAATTATAAGGGAAAAAAGTGAATTTTTTGCAACAAAAAACGACTTTTCAACATGATTGTTACACTTGAAAAAAAGATTATTTTTCAACTAAGGTTATAAATCTTCAACCAAAAAATTGATTTTTCAACGAACTAATTTAATTTTTAAACAATTAGTCTAATTTTCACCCAAAAATATCAATTTTTAACAGAGTAAGATAAATTTAAGAAAAACAGAAAAAAAAAATTTTTAAACGAGCAATTGCTTCATTATCTTCAAAGTGAAAAATTCAACCAGTTTGTTTAAACTGAAAATGTATCTATCCCAGTTTTTATTGAAAATTTGTATTTTTATTTAAAATTCGATTTTTTTTATTTGAAAATTTTCTATTTGTAACCAAAAGCGTTAATTTTTAACCAACAAGATTAATGTTCCACCAAAAAAGATAATATTGCAACAAAAGAGATGAATTTTCAACTAAAATGAAGATTCTTGAAAAAAATCAAATGAAACTCCTACCCAAAATATATTATACACAACGTATACATATCCTATTTTTCATACACAAAATATATTCTGCGCAAATTATTTCCGACAGAGAATTTAAAACTGTTGCATTTTGCCTATACATAATTTTTTCTACACAAAATATTTCCTACACAGAATTTAATGTTGCCGAATACTGTTATTTTTTACTACACGAAATATTTTTCACACAAATTATTTCCGACAGAGAATTTAAAACTGTTGCATTTTGCCTACACAAAATTTTTTTTAAGCAAAATATTTCCTACACAGAATATAATATTGTTTAATACTGTTATTTTTTACTACACAAAATATTTTCTACACAAAATCTTTCCTGGACAGAATTTAATATTGTTTAATATTTTTGTTTTTACTACACAAAATATTTTCTACACACAATATTTCCTACACAGAAATAAATAGTAATTACATTATCCTAAAAATATTTTTTAAATATTTTACAGAAAATTATTCTTCCTAATATATTTCCTACACAAGATATTTTCTACACAGAATATATTCTACACAGAATTAAATAAAAATATTTATTATGAGGATATTTTAAAAACATTGTGCACAGAAATATTATTTTCAATATTTTTCCTACGCCAAATATATTCTACACAAAATATTTAAAACAGTAAACAAAATATTTCCTACAAAAAGTAGATCCTACACAAAATGAAATGATCACAATTTTACTTTAAATATTGTTGCTGCTATATAACCGAATATAGGCTAAATATATGAAAGTCAAATTATTATTATTTCATTTTGCATAGGATCTACTTTGCGTAGAAAATATTTTGTTAACTGTTTCAAATATGTTGTGCAGAATCTATTTTGCGTGGGAAAAATATTAAACATAATATTTTTGTGTACAATATTTTGAGAATATCTTAATACTAAAATATTATTATTCAATTCTGTGCTAAACATATTCTGTGTCAAAAATATTTTGTGTAAAAAATATTTTGTGTAGGAAAAATATTAGACACAATGATTTTTTGTACAATATTTTTTTTTAAATTTGCAGAAGAAAAAAATAACTGTTTTTCTCTCTGTAGGATTTATTCTGTGTAAAAAATATTTTGTGTAGGAAAAATATAACGGTATTAAATTCTGTGTAGGAAATATTATGTGTAGAAATCATTTAGAACAGTATTATGCAACGCTAAATTCTGTCTAAAAAATATTTTGTGCAGAAAATATTTTTTGTAGAAAAAAATAACAGTTTTAAACAATATTAAATTCTGCGTAGGAAATATTTTGTCTGAAAAAAATTTTGTGCAGGCAAAATGTAACATAATTAAATTCTGTGCAGGAAATATTTTGTGTAAAAAATATTTTGCGTAGGAAAAATATTATCTGCACTCATTTTGTAGAATATATTTTGTGTAGAATAAATTTGTGTAGAAACAGCGTTTTCCTATTATATTTGGTAATGGTTCTATTTTATCTTTCGGTCTCATATTAATATTCTAATATTTTTAGGTGATATTCAGACGAACTAATATTTTTCAGTCAAGTAAGAAAAAAAGAAAAAAATAAGACACTTGAACACGTTTTTAACTTAAAAAATTGAATTTTCAACCAAGAATGATCGATTTTTAACTATGGAAAATAAATTTTTAAACAAGAAAAAAACAAAAAGCTTTTAAAAAATCTTTTAAAAAAATTCTTTACGAATTTGAATATATGAAAACTGTCTACATTTTGGCTAGGTTCTAAACAGAATCGCGGTTTCGGTTCAAATAGAAATTAGAGAAGTGAATCCAGAAAATAATAATTTTAACATAACAAATTTGTATAATAAAAAAGAATTATTTTATAAATGCTTAAATAATAATTTAATGCACGGTACTAATTATTATTTAGAATAATCAACAATAATTGTTAAACAAACAGTATTCTTAACAAAGATTGTTGTTTAACAAATGTTTAAAAAATGTTTGCTTTCAACGGATTCACATATAATAAATAAATTGTACCATACATACCAATACGATCTTTAAGTTCGATTTTTAAATGGAATGTAATCCATTGTATGAATCAAGCGTACCTAAAACACAAAATAAATGTACATTTTAGTATTTAGTAAAATAATATATTTTTTAAATATTAAACAAGAGTTGTATTTTTTAACAAGAAGATGAATTTGCAAGCTTAAAAGACGATTCTTTTAAAAAACAGTTAAATTTTCAGCAAAAATTCCATTTTCAACAAAAAAAAAAATAATAAAGAAAGATGAATTTCCATTAAAATTGTTCAATTTTTAACAACATAATTATTTTCCAATTAGAAGCAGTTGTATTTACAATCAAATAGTTTAAAATTCTAGAGTAAAAAACGAATTTTAAGCAAAGTAGTTGAAATTCTAACTAAATAGTGAAATTTTCAAAATCAATTTCATTTTCAGCCAAAAAGATAAATTTTTGACAAAGAAATATGGATTTTTAACCAAATATTTAAATTTTTAAGCCAAAAAGATAAATTTTCAATGAAAAATATCAATATTTAATCAAAAGTAAGATAATTACATTTTTTATTTAAAAAATTAATTTTAAAACAAAGGAAAAATGAACGAATTAAAAAAAATGCATGAATTTTTAACAAAAAAAAAAAAACAATTTTTAATTGAACATATCAACATTTACCCAAGAATGGAATAGTTACATTTTTGGTCACAAAAATTAATTAAAAAGAACATGCTTTAACAGAATATTTACATTTTCAACCAAATAGTTGATTTTTTAACCAAGAAAATTAATTTTTTGACGACAAAAAAAAAAGAATTATCAACAAAATACATTAACTCTAAATTGAAAAAATTAATTTTCTACCAAAAAAATAATTTTCATTAAAATACATGAATTTTTATCAAAACAGTTAAATTTTCATCTAAAAAAAGGTTTACAAACAAAAATAAAATAAATAAATTTTCAGTTAAAAATTAATAAATTTCCATTTAAAAAATAATAATTTTTGACAGAAAAAATACGAATCATTAACCAATTTGATTCAACAAAAAAAGATTTTTTTTTAACCGAAGCAGATAAATTTTTAAATAAATAATTGAATTTTTAACGAAAACATTAATTTTCAATCAAGCAGTTACACTTACACCCAAGTAATTTAAGTTTTAAGCAAAAGAAAGGAATTTTTAACAAAACAGTTACATTTTTAACCAAGCAGTTAAATTTGTAAATTGCAATAATGAATTTCTAACCAAATAGGGAAATTTTTAAACATAAGATATTACACTTCAATCTAAAATAATTGCATTTTCAACGAAAAAGTTAAATTTTTAAGTTAAAACGATAAAGTTCTTAGAAGACTGTTGCATTTTTTAACAGAAAAGTTAAATTTTTAACAAAAATTTTTATTTTTGATCAAGAAAGATATAGTTTTAACCAAGGAAGATGAATTTTCGACATAAAAGTTGAGATTTCAAGGTAAGAAGTCGAATTTTTCAGAAAACAGTTGGCTTTCATTCCCAAAAAAAATAATTTTCAACAAAAAATTTCATTTTCAACAAAAAATTTAATTTTCAAAAAAAAGTTAATTTTCAACCGAAAAAGATCAATTTTCAACCAAAGAAGATAAATTTTTTAAGAATTTGTTGAATTTTTACGAAAAATACCTAATCTTCAACCAAAAAATTTCATTTAAATTTTTAATCCATACAGTTCAACTTTCATGCTAGAAAGGCAGATTTTTTTAAAAACAATTCGAATTTTTTTACAATAGTTCACTTCTAACTAAAAAAGATTGATGTTCAAAAAAAAAAATATTACCTTTTTGCAAAAAAAAACAATAGTCGTGAATTCAGACTGACACAGAGATAAGAAAAGATAGACTTTGATGGATGTAGGTTACGATGAGATGGGGAAGAGGATATTAGAAAGGATAGAGGGGAATTAAGATTGCCAGAGAGGTGAAAAAGAAATCATTAAAAAAGATAGACGAAAATTTACACTGAAAAAAGATAAGAAAAAAGAAAGAAGCTGATGAATTAAGTGAAGGATAAAATAGAGAAGAGGAGATTGAAAGAGATAGACGAGCATTTATATTGACAGACAGACAGAAAAATATTTACGTATATAGATAATGGATAGGATAAGATAGAGAAGAGAGAATCAGAAAGGATAGACGTGAATTTATATTGACAAAGAGATAGAAAAATATTGACATGGATAGATAAAGGATTGGATGAGATAGAGAAAAAGTATTGAAAATGATAGGAGTGAATTTAGATCGACAAAGAGATAGAAAAAGATAGACGTTAAAAGATGTAGGATAAGCTCAGTTACGGAATAAGATTATTTTAAAAAATAGATGAGATTTAGACCGACAGTGAAATAGAAAAATATTGATCTTCATATATAAAGGAAAGGATAAGATTAAAAAAAGTGGATGGAAAAGAATAGACGGAGATTTAGATTGAAAAATAGATAAAAAAAGATAGACGTGGAAAGATGGTATAGGATGAGATGGAGAAGAGAAAATTGAAAAAGATAGACAAGAATTTATATTAATGGAGATAGAAAAAAAATAACATGAATAGATAAGGGATAGAGAGGTATAGAGAGGAGCAAATTGAAAAAGATTGACGTGATTTAATTTGACAAAAGGATAGGAAAAGATCAGCGTTGATAGAAGTAGGATACAATGAGATAGAAAAGAGCAGATTAAAAAGGGTAGAGGGAATTTAGATTTACAGAGAAATAGAAAAGGATAAACGTTAATAGATAGAGGATACGGTGAGATTGAGGAGACGAGATTAAAAAAGATAGAGGGAATTTAGATTGACAGAGAGATAGAATAATATGTCTGTGTATAGATAAAGGATAGGATGAGATAAAGAAGAAGTATTGAAAATGATAGACGTCAATTTAGATAGACAAAAAACAGAAAAAATAAGCGTTCATGAGATAGAGCAGAGGAGATTAAAAAGGTTAGAGGAAATCAAGATTGACAGAGAGATAGTAAAAGATTTATGTAGATAGATAAAGGATATGATAAAAAATAAAAGAGTGGATTAAAAAGGATAGACGACAATTTAGATCAAAAAATATATTAAAAACATAGACGTTAATAGATGTAGTATAGGTTAAGATAGAAAAGAGGAGATTCAGAAAGATGGACGGGAATCCAGATCAACAGAGAAATAGAAAAATATTTATGTGTAAAGATAATGGATAGAATGAGATAGAGAAGTACTGAAAACGATAAGACGTGAATTTTGATTGATAACGAAATAGAAAAAGATAAGCGTTCATGTGATACAGCAAAGGAGATTAAAAAGGTTAGAGGAAATGAGGATTGACAGAGAGATAGTAAAAGATTGATGGAGATAGATAAAGGATAGGAAAGAATAGAAAAGAGTGGTTTGAAAAGGATGGATAGAAATTTAGATCAAAAAATATATTAAAAACATAGACGTTGATAGATGTAGTATAGGTTTAGATAGAAAAGAGGAGATTCAAAAAGATGGACAGGAATCCAGATCAACAGAAAAATATAAAAATATTTATGTGTAAAGATAATGGATAGGAAGAGATAGAGAAGTACTGAAAATGATAAACGTGAATTTAGATTGACTACGAAATAGAAAAAGATAAGCGTTTTGAGATAAAGCAGAGAAAATTTAAAAGGTAAGAGGAAATTTAGATTAACAGAAAGATAGTAAAAGATTTATGTAAGTAGATGAAGAATAGGATGGAATAGAAAAGAGTGGATTAAAAAGGATAGATGGAAATTAAGATTAAAAAATATGTTAAAAATATAGACGTTGATATATGTAGCATAAAATGAGACAGAAAAAAGGAGATTAAAAAAGGTAGACAGGAATTCAGATTAACAAAGCGATAGTAAAATATTGACGTTAATAGGTAAAGGATAAGATGAGATAAAGAGGAGCGAATTAAAAGGTGGGCGCGAATTTAGAATAACGGAGATAGAAAATGACTGATCTTGATAGAGGTAGTATAGGACGAGATAGCAATAAGCAGATTGAATAAGACTGCCAAGAATTTAGATTAAGACAAAGATAGATAAATATCAATGTGGATAGATGAAGGATAGGATAAGATAAAGAAGACGAAGTAAAAAAAGATAGACGTGAATTTTGTTCGAATAAAGATAGAAAAATATTGACGTTGACAGATGTAGTTTAGGATAGGATAAAGAAAAACAGATTGAAAAAGGTAGACGAAACTTTAGATTGACAAAAAGATTTAAAAAAAAAAACGTTGATAGATGTAGGATACGACAAGATAGAGAAGAGAAGATTAAAAAGGTAAAAGAAATTTAGATTCACAGAGGAATAGAAAAGGATAAGCGATAATTGATCGAGGATAGGATGAGATTAAAAAGAGGAGAGTAAAAAAGATAGAGGCAATTCAGATTGACAGAGAAATAGAAAAGGATAGAAAGGATAGCAAGAGATAGGGAAGAAGTATTAAAAATAATAGACATGAATTTAAATTGACAAAGAGATCTGAAAAGATAAGCGTTCTTGAGATAAAGGAGAGGAAATTAAAAAGTTTAGAGGAAATTAAGATTGACAGAGAGATAGTAAAAGATTGATGTTGACAGATAAAGGAGAGGATAAGATAGGAAAAATTGGATTGGAAAGGATAGATGGAAATTAAGATTAAGAAATATATTTAAAAGACATAGACCTTAATAGATGTAGTGCAGAATAAAAAAGAGAACATGAAATTAAAAAAGATAGAGGGAAATTCAGATTGACAAAGAGATAGAAAAATATTGACGTAATAGGTGAAGAATAGGAGAAGATATAGAGGACCGAAATAAAGATGGACATGAATTTAGAATGACGGAGATAGAAAAAGACTGACATTGATAAATGTAGTACATGATGAGATCGAGAAGAGGAGATTAAAAATGAATGACAAGAATTCAGATTAACAAATAAAAAAATATCGATGTGGATAGATAGAGAGGATGAAATGAGAAGACGGAATAGAAAAAGACAGACGTAAATTTTGATTGACAAAAAGATAAAAAAATATTGACCTTGACAGGTGTAGTTTAGGATAAGATAAAGAAAAAGAGATTAAAGAAGATAGACGGAAATTCAGATTGACCAAACGATAAATAAAGATAAGCGTTGATAGATGTAGGATACAACGAGATGGAGAGAGGAGATTAAAAGGGATAGAAGAAATTTAGATTCACAGAGAAATAGAAAAGGATAATCGATGATAGATCAAGGATAAAATAAGATTGAAAGGAGATGAGTAAAAAAGATAGGGAAAATTTAGATTGACAGAGATATAGATAAATAATGACATGTAAAGAGGAATGCCAAAAAAGGGATTGAGAAGAAGTATTAGAAATGATAAACATTAATTTAGATTGAAAAGGAGATAGAAAAAGATAAGCGTTAATAAGATAAAAAAGATTAAATTAAAAAGGTAAGAGAGAATTAGGATTGACAGAAAGATAGCAAAAGATTGTTGGAGATAGATCAAGCATAAAATAAAATAGAAAAGAGTGGATTGAAAAGGATGGATAGAATTTTAGTTTAAAAAATATTTTGAAAACGTAAACGTTGATAGATGTAGTATAGGATAAGATAGAGAAGAGGAGACTGAAAAAGATATACGGGAATTCTGATTGATAAACAGATAAAAAAATATTGAGGTTAATAGATGAAGGATAGGAGGAGATGCACAGGAGCGGCTTGTAGATGTATCTGAATTTAGAATGACGGAGATAGGAAAAGATTGATATTGATAGATGCAGTAGAGGATAAGATAGAGGAAAGGAGATTAAAAAGACTGACAAAAATTTAGATTAAAAAAGAGATAGAAAAATATCGATGTGGATAGATAGAGAGGATGAGATGAAAAGACGAAATGAAAAAAGATAGACGTGAATTTATATTGACAAAAAGATAATAAAGATAAGCGTTAAAAAATTTAGGATAAGACGAGATAAAGAAAAGGAGATTAATAAGGATAGAAGAAATTTAGATTCACAGAGCAATAGAAAAGGATAAGCGATAATAGTTCGAGGATAGGATAGGATTGAAAAGAGAAGAGTAAAAAAGATAGAGGGAATTTAGATTGACAGAGAAATAGAAAAGAATAAGCGTTGATAGATAGAGGATGAGATGAGATTGTGGAGAAGAGAGTAAAAAAGAAAGAGGAAATTAGTAAAATATTGGCGTGTATAGAGAAAGGATTAGAAGAAATAGAAAAGAAGTATTAAAAATGCTAAACCTAAATTTAGATTGGCAAAGAGACAGAAGAAGTAAAGCGTTTATGAGATAGAGAAGAGGAGACTGAAAAAGAAAGACGAGAATTTTAATTGACAAAAAAAAAAATAAAAAAAGATTGAAGGATGATATAAAGAAGAAGAGATTGAAAAAGATATAGGGGAATTTAAATTGACAAAGAGATAGAAAAATATTGACGTTGATAAATGAAGAATAGGACGAGATAGAGAGTAGCGGATTGAAGTATAGGCCTGAATTTGGACAGACGGAAATAGAAGAAGATTGACATTGATAGATGCAATATAGGATGTGGTAGAGAAGAAGAGATTAAAAAGGACTGAAAAGAATTTATATTAAGAAAGATATAGAATAAAGGTAGATGTTGATAGCTATGGGATACGATGAGATAGAGGAGAGAAGATTAAATTGGTATACGGTAATTTAGATTGAAACCGCGATAGAAAAATATTGACGTAGATAGATAAAGGATAGGATAAGATAGGAAATAGGTGATTGAAAAAGGTATATGGAAATAAGAATTTACAAAGAGAAAGTAAAAAATAGATGTAGATAAATAAAGGATACAGTGAGATAGGAAAGACAAAATCGAAAAAGATGGATGTGAATTTAGATTAAGAAAGAGATAGAAGAAAATAAGCATTGATATATGTAAGATACAATGAGATGCAGACTAAAAGATTAAAAGAGATAGAGAGAATTTAGATTGGCAGGAAGATAGAAAAAGATAAACGTTTATGAGATAGAGAAGAGGAGATTAAAAAGGTTAGAGGACATTCAGATTAAAAGAGAGATAGTAGGAAATGAATCTAGATAGATAAAGGATAGACGGAAATTGGAATAAAAAAAATATTTAAAAAATAGACGTTAATAGATGTAGTATAGAATAAAATAGAAAAGAGGAGTTGGAAAAATATAGACGGATAGAAATAAATAAGAAATAAACTTGAATAGGTAAAAGACAGGTTAAGATGAAGAAGAGGGAATGAAAAAAGATAGACGTGAATTGTTAATAACAGAAAGATAAAAAAAAGATTAACGTCAATAGATGTAGTATGGGATAAGATAAAAAAGAAGAGATTGAAAAAGATAGACGGGAATTTCGTTAAACGGAGATAGAAAAAAATTGACATTGATAGATGTAGTATAGGATGAGAGAAAGAGAGGATCGCATTAAAAGATAGACGTGAAATTAAATAAATAAAAAGATAAAAAACGATACACGCTAATGTAGGATACAATGAAATAGATAAGAGGAGATTAAAAAAGATTGACGCAAATTCAGATAGACAGAGAGGAGGTAAAAAATTGATGTTCATGTGATAGAGAAGAAGAGATTGGAAAGGTTAGAGAAAATGGAGGTTGACAGAGAGTTAGTAAAAGATTGGTGTAGATAGATGAAGGATAGGATAAGATAGAAAAAGGTGGGTTGGAAAGGATAGACGTAAATTTTGATTGATAAAAAGATAAGAAAAGATAGACGTTGAAAAATGTAGTATAAAATGAAATAAAGAAGAGAAAGTTGAAAAAGATAGACGGCAATCTAGTTTAACGGAGACAGAAAAAGATTGATATCGATAGATGTAGTATAGGATGAGATAGAGAGGAGTGGATTGAAAGGTGGACGAGAACTGAGATTAAAAATGAGACAGAAAAAATAGACATTAATAGATGTAGGATATGATGAGTTATCAAAGAGGAGATTAAAAAAGATAGAGGTGAATTTAGATTTACGGAAATGGTAAAAGAATAACATTGATAGATGTAGTATGGGATGAGATAAAGAAAAGGAGATTGACAAAGATAGACAGGAATTTAGATTAATGGAGGTAGAAAAAGATTGACAATGATAGGTGTAGTACAGAATGAGATAAAGAGGAGCGGATTTAAAGGTAGACGTGAAGTTAGATTGACAAAGAGATGAAAAAAGATTAACGTCGATAGATGTAGTATACGATGAAATAAAAAAGAAGAGATTAAAAAAGATAGACGGGAATTTTGTTTAACGGAGATAGAAAAAGATTGAAATTGATAGATGTAGTATAGGATAGGATAGAGAGAAGCGGATTGATAAATGGACTTGAATTTAAATTGAGAAAGAGATAGACAAAGATAGACGCTGATGGATGTAGTATAGGATGAGATAGAGAAGAAAAGATTAAAAAGGATTGACAGGGATTCACATTGACAGTTAGAAAAATATTAAAGTTAATAGATAAAGGATATTAAAAAATTAGACGTGAATTCATTTTTAAAAAAAATAGAAAAAGATGGACGTGGATGGACAAAGGATAGGATGAGGTGAAGAAGATGGTATTCAAAAAGATAAACGTGAATTTAGATTAAAAAGAAGATAGAAAATATAGAAGTTGATAGAGATAGGATGAGATGAGACAAAGGAAGAGAAGATTTAAAAAAATAGACGGAAAATTAGATTGACAGAGAGATAGAAAAAGATTGAAGTGGATAGATAAAGGGTGGTCTAAGATAGAAACGACGGTATTGGAAAAGATAGATACGAATTAATTAACCTTGTTTACACCTTTTGGCTCTTTATCGCACCAAGTTGAATCTAAGACAATTCGGATAATTTATTTTATAATGTCATCATTTTGTCTATCAGTTTCTTGTGAGAATTTATTATTATACTTTTATGATAAAAAATAATGCACGCCGGACGCGCGTGAAAGTATCAGTATCACAGCTGCGCTCTAATCAGACCTTCGCTCCTGATGGATAAAACCAGACGCTCCATGCAGAATGTTAAATGATTGAAAAAAAAAGATTATATTATTTCTACGCCACACTATGAGCGGAGCAGATTTCCCTGCTTGTTTTATCGGTTTAAAAAAAATAAGAGGGAATAACAATACGTGCGTTGACCTCCTTTTAATAAAATTACGATAACTCAGAGACCTAGAGTAACTATTTTTAGTTTATATTATTACAGGTCTACAATCCAGAAATTACTGAAATTGGACAAATAATAATCTTTTTTTATTTCTGATTTTTTGAATAACCGTTTGACCTCATTTTTTCTTTAGGAATAGCTATTTGACCTAATTATAATGTTTGCGAATCATCATTTGACCTAACTTCTTTTTACTCTCACAATTTGGATGAGTGAAAATTACGGCAATAAGGATAAATGGTAATTCGAGTAAATACAAATCCGTGTGTTAACTAACTTTTACCTACCAAATTTAATTTTTAGGCCAGAAAAATTAATTTCTTCGAAGACTGTAGCAATTTCTGTTTGGTTGAGGATTCAAAAATTTAGTAGAAAATCTAACTATTCCATTCAAAATTAAGTTTTTGCCAAAAAATTATATTTTTGGGTCAAAAATTAAAATGTTTTGTAAATAATTCATCCTCTTGGCTTTCAAATTCAAGAACTTTGTAAAAAATTTATGACTGCTCTGAAAACTTTAAAAGCAAAAAAATTTTGGCTGAAGATTCAACTATTTGTTTTAAAAATGATCTTTTTAATTAAAAAATGTAACTACTTGGTTGAAAGTTAAACTAGCTTGTGAAAAATTTATATTTTTAAGATTCACCTGCTTGGTTAAAAATGTAACTATTTTATTTTTAGAAAATTGATCTTCTAGATTAAAAAATCATCTTTTGTGTTTAACCATTTCGTTAAAAATTATTTTTTTAATGATTTATCATTTTAGTTGAAAATTTTTCTCTTTTGTTGAAACTGTAACAATTTTATTGAAAATTTCTTCTTTTTTTTGTCAAGAATTAATTTTTTCAAACAAATAATGTGACTATTCCATTTTTGGTTGAAAACTGATATTATTATTAAAAATTGATATATTCCAGTTAAAAATGCTACTGTTTGGTTTTTAATCAATCTGGTTTGGTTAAGGATTAAGCAATTTGTTAGAAAATTAAGCTATTCGGTTGAAAATTAACTTTTTGGTTAAAAACACATATTTTTTTTTTTTAATTAAACTATTTTTATGAAAATTTAACTTCTTGGTTTAAAATTAATGTATTTTGTTAAAAAATCGTGTTTTTTGATAAAACATTAATCTTCTTGCTGAAAAATTTATCTTTTGAGTTGAAAATTTAATTATTTGTTTAAAAATCATATTTTTTGTTTAAAGTTAACTATTTTGTTGAAAATTGGACTATTTTTAGAAAAATTTAACTTTTTGGTATATAATTAACTTTTTTAATAAAAAATTATATTCTTAAATAAAAAATTAAACCGTTTTTCAAATGATTTATTCTTTTAGCTTTCAAATTTAACAATTTTGTTAAGAATTTTTTTTTAAATCGTGTTTTTTAATACAAAATAATGTTCGTGCTGAAAACTTTATCTTTTGGGTTGAAAATTCAATTATTTGTTTCAAAATCATATTTTTTGTTTCAAGTCAACTATCTAGTTGAAAATTGAACTATTTTTAGAAAAAGTTTACTTTTTCGTATATAATTAACTTTTTTAATAAAAAATTATATTTTCAAGTTAAAAATTTAACCGTTTTGCAGATAAATCATTCTTTAAGCTTTCAAATTGAACAATTTTGTTAAAAAATAATTCAATTTTTTTATCGTGTTTTTTAATAGAAAATTTATCTTCGTGCTGAAAACTTTATCTTTTGGGTTAAAAATTCAATTATTTGTTTCAAAATCATATTTTTTGTTTCAAGTCAACTATTTAGTTGAAAATTGAACTATTTTTAGAAAAATTTTACTTTTTCGTATATAATTAACTTTTTTAATAAAAAATTATATTTTCAAGTTAAAAATTTAACCGTTTTGCAGAT
>JAUELO010000179.1:7606031-7617463 GCA_032357855.1 Amphibolips quercusostensackenii | reverse complement strand
CAATAAAAAAGTTATTTTTAAATAAAATATTTAAATTTTCAAGAAAACAGTGAAACTTTCAACCTAGAAAAAAGTTTCAACCAAAAAAGAAGTTTTGACCAAGAAAGAATTTTTAACCAAGAAAGAAGTTTCAACAAAGAAAAAAGTTTTAATCAAGAAAGAAGTTTTACCAACAAAAAAAGTTTTGACCAAGAAAAAAGTTCAAACCAAGAAAAAAGTTTTAACCGAAAAAGATGTTTTAGCCAAAAAGAAAAAAAAATCAACAAAACTGTGTAATTCTGAAGCAAAAAAGATGAATTTTCTAAAAAAACAGTTAACTTTTCAACCCTTAGCTATGAATTTTCAATAAAAAAGTTATTTTTAAATAAAATATTTAAATTTTCAAGAAAACAGTGAAACTTTCAACCTAGAAAAAAGTTTTAACCAAGAAAGATGTTTCAACTAAGAAAGACATTTCAACCAAGAAAGAAGATTCAACCAAGGAGGATGTTTTGACCAAGAAACAAGTTTTAAGCAAGAATGAAAAAAAATCAGCAAAATTGTGTAATTCTGAAGAAAATAAGACGATTTTTTTAAGTTGAATTTTCAGCACCAAACTATGAATTTTCAATAAAAAAGTTAACTTTTAACAAAATACTTGAATTTTCACCAAAACAGTAGAATTATTAACTCAGAAAGAAGTTTCAACCAAGACAGGGGTTCCAACAAAGAAAAAAGTTTCAACCAAGGAAGAAGTTTCAACCAAAAAAGAAGTTTTAACACGGATAAAAGTTTCAACCAAGGCAGAAGTTTAAACCAAAAAGAATGTTTTGACCAAGAAAGAAGTTTTAACCAAAGAAGATGTTTCAACCAAGAAAGAAGTTTTAACACAGATAAAAGTTTCGACTAAGGCCGAAGTTTTAACCAAAAAGAAAGTTTTGACCAAGAAAGAAGTTTGAACCAAAAAAGGAGTTTCAGCCAAGAAAGAAAAAAAATCAATAAAATTGTATTATTGTCAAGCAAAGAAAATGTATTTCCTACAAAACAGTTAAATTTTCACTGCCAAAATGTAAATTTTCAACAAAAAAGTCAACTTTTAACGAAATAGTTAAATTTTCAACAAAAGAGTGAAATTTTCAACCAAAAAATAAGTTTCAACCAAGAAAGAAAAAATTCAACAAAATTGTGTAATTTTCAAGCAATAAGGATAAATTGTTTACAAGACACTTAAATTTAAACCCCAAAATATGAATTTTTAATAAAAAAGTTAATTTAAAAAAAAATGTTGAAGTTTCTAAGGAACTGTTGCATTTTCAAGTGAAAAAAAATTTTTTTAACAAAAAAGTAGAATTTCCATTTAAAAAATCCATTTTCAACAAAATAGTTTAATTTTTAGTCTATAAAGATGTTGAGAAAAATCAACAAAATTTTATTAAGGATGGAAATCAAATCTACTTTCTTACCAATAATTTTATGTAACGAAATCAGAGCATGAAAAAAATTCACAATTCAAAATTAGATTTTCAAGCGACCTGCTTTTGTTTAATCTTTAAGCAACAAAGATGAATTTTCTGCAAGATAATTGCACTTTTAACTGCAAAATATGGATTTTCAAGAAAAGAGGTTAATATTCAACGAAAAAGTTAATTCTTAACAAAACAAGTAAAGTTTTTATAAAATTCTACAATTTTGAAGCCAAGAAGACGACTTTCCTAGAAAACATTTCAATTTTTAACCGAAAAATAGGATTTTTCGGTGAAAAAAATTAAATTTTTAAACAAATGGTACAATTTTTAACCAAAAATTCGCATTTCCAACAAAGAAAGATGTATCTGCCGAAAAATAACGGAAAATCAATAATATTGTTCAATTCTCAAGCAACAAAGACGAATTTTCTACAAAGAAACAGTTAAATTTTTAACCCAAAAATATCAATTTTCAACCAAAAATGAAATACTTAAATTCTTAGCTTAAAATGTTAATATTCAACAAAAAGAAGAATTTAAAAAAAATAATCAAATCTTCTACAAATGGAATTTATTTTCAATGAAATAGTTCAACTGTCGACTAGAAATCATAACTTTTTGCCAAAACAGTTGACTTTTCAATAAAATAATTAAATTTTTTAACCGAAATATAAATGTCTTGACAGGCATCTATCCAAAACTACAAATTTTAAATTTTAAATTTCTAATTAATATCAACACTATTTTTGAAATATTTTAAAAATTCTATCTGTCTCAGAAAATTATTGTCCATGCTACATTGTTATTTTAGGAGAAAGTTCAAAAATAATCATTCAAACTATTCATAATTAGGACCAAAATTTCTAATCAGGTAAATCGTGAAAATAGACATTTTTCTCATATTTTCAAATATTTTTATCTGTTCTAAATATATTTTTAAAAGATTTTAAAAATTTGTTCTATCATTGTCGCATGTCCTGTCACGCGATATTCCTCGATTTCTTAGTTCTATATTTTCACACACTTTTGGGTTACGGTTGAATAAAAAAAAATATTTTAATTAGTTTAGCCATTTTTTTGTTTTTGAAAATCTCATTGTTTATAATAATCAACTTTTTGATAATTATTTTTATTCATTGCAAAAAGAAAAAGAAAATTCCACTATTTAAATAATTAGGTCAATGTCAAATGCCATTCATGAATTCCACGATAACACTAAAGAATTTAGTCTGAAAAAACATTCGGTATCACACACGATCATAGAGTGAGAATCGATAATAAATCTTATCTTCAACTCATTATACAATAAAGTTATTTATGAAAACGAGAGAACAAGGTCAGATGGAATTGTCAAATCTCTGATCATACGCCCGAAAAATCATTATCACTGATCTACCTTTTTTCACAACAAAGTTTCCACTTGAAAAATTGTTTGCATCCTTTAATCAGCAAAAATAATTTTTGTTTAAGCAACAACATTTTTTGGGTTGAACCACAGAATATGGTTATTATTGGTTTAACCAAAAAATATGGTTTTGCGTGGACGAGAAAAGACTTGGAATCCTTAGATTAGTGAAAAAAAGTTTGTTTTAAACAAATTTCTTTCTAGAAAAAATACAACATTTCCGATAAATTAACTATTTAATTAATAAAACTTGTTCAAACGCAAATATCTTGTTCATTCAAAAGTAAACTCAAAAAACTATTTAGTTGCATCAACCAAATTTTGGTTGGTTCAACCATAGCATATGGTAATTTTATGAAAAGGAAAATATTTGGTATCTTTTGATCATCAAAAACAAGTTTTTTTAAACAAATTTCTTTTTTGGAGAAAATACTACATTTTTAATAAATATAGTATTGAATCTATGAACCTCGTTCAAATGCAGATATTTCATTGATTCAAATATGAACTCATAAAACGATTTCGTTGAATCAAAAAAAAATGTTGTTGTGTCAACCATAAAATTTGGTTATTGTATGGACAAACAAAAATTTCCTTTCCTTAGATTGCCGAAAAAAAGTTTTGCTTTTAAAATGAATTTCTTTTTTGAAAAAAAATACTGAATTATTAATTAACAAACTATTTAGTCAATAATTTATATTAACAATTTATTTATTTATACTTTTTCCGGATAAATGCGATCTGAATTAATGGAACCAAATAAGAAAATCTTTTTTTTTTTGCTGACAGTTCATACTTTCTGGTGGAAAAATCTACTATTAAATTTTTTTTAATTTTATTATTCATTTCAAAATGGAATTATTTTGTTGAAAACTCAACATTATTGTCAAAAAGTCATATCAAATTTATTGTTGAAAATTCGTATTTTTGGCTTGAAAATTCCGCAATTAATTTAAAATTCTTTTTCTTTTTTGACTAACTAATTTTTTGTTTGTTATATAATCAAGTATTTTCTTGAAAATTCATCTTTTTTGTTTGAAAATATTCATCTCTTTCTGTAAAAGTTTTACCTATTGCAGTTAAAAATTCAGCTACCTGATTAAGTTGTCATCAATTTCAGTTGAAAATTAACTTTTTTGTTAAAAAATTAACTTTTTGTTAAAAAAATTAACTTTTTGTTAAAAAAATTAAATTTTTTGTTGAAAAATTAACTTTTTTGTTAAAAATTAACTGTTTTGTAAAAAATTAATACTCTTGACTAGGAAAATAATCAATTAGTAGAAAGTTGATCTATTTGGTTATAAATTGCCGTATTTTGTATAAAATTTGTCTGTTTTGGTACAAAATCGACTTTTTTATTAAAAAGTGTAACTTTTATTTTTAATTATAATCTGTTTTTTGGAACATTAACTATTGCATTTTTCGTTGAAGATTCATCTTTTTAGGTTGAAAATTCATAATTTTATTTAAAAATTAGTTTTTTAATTGAGAATTAATTTTTTAAACTAAAAATTTAACTATTTTGTTTAAAATTCAGCTTTTTTTGTAGAAAATTTGTCTTTTTGGCTTGAAAATTTCACAATTTGTTAGAAAATTCGACTAATAGGTACAAAATTAAACTGTTTGGTAGAAAATTCGTTTTTTAAATTTGAATTAATTCTCTCAATAAAAAATTAAACTAGTCCATTTTTGGTTTAAAATTAAAATTTGTTTGTTTACAAATTCAACTGTTTTGTTGAGAATTCAATATTTTTACTTACAAATTCAACAATTTCATTGGATTTTTTATCCTTCTGACTGCCAATTTTTTTTAGTTGCAAATTCAGCTATTTCGTTGAACATTCATATTTTTTGTTTGAAAAGTCATCTCTTTCTGTAAAATTTTTACCGATTTTGGTTAAAAATGCAATTGTCTGATTAAAAATTAATATGCGTCAGTTGATTTGATAGTGTATTTTTTTATTGACAATATAGTTTTTTTCAGTGAAGAGTCAAATATGACTTATTTTTTGTGATTTCGGTGAGAACGAACACTTTTAATGTATCTCATCGATTTTGTTAATGTCACCAATTTCGAGGTTTCACTTTATTTTAATTGAAATAGTGTGCGAATTTTTTGTTCAACATTGCAGAAAATTGAGAAAGGTTTGATTGTCTGATACTTTATAAATTGCTTCTACTCAAGAATTTCAGATCAATGCACTCCTGGGAATTTCGTAAATTCCCAGAAGAGCGACAATTTATTTGAAATTTATTTATTAAAAATTCATTCAAAATATCAAATGCATTTTGGGTTTAAAATAATAGTTTATTTCGAAGCTTGCCATTGCCTTGAAAAATTAGTCTCAATTTTTGTAGGTTGTGGCATTAGAAAAAATAAAAATATCTTGATTGAGATGTGTATAACCGGAAATGACTCACTCGCAATAAACACATTTTTGCACGTGCAATTAAATCAACCTTCTTTAATGTATTCCTCATCATGGTGTGAATTATTTAAAATTATTTGTTTTCACGTAATCCCACTTAAAACAAATTTTGGTTTGTTCAAACACATTTTTTTGTTGCATTAACCAAATTTTTGTTGCATCAACCAAATTCTTTGTGACATCAACCAATTGTTATGGTTGAAGCATCCAAATACTTCAGCTACAGAAATATTTGGTTAAGAGGACCAAAAAATATAGTTGGGCCAACCAAATATTTTGCTGACCATGTCGGTCGGTACCGATATTAAAACCATTTTCAGTACCGGTAATTAAACAATCACCGGCACCGACAAAAAGATTACTAGAAAAATTTATAATGACTGAGGCCTTATATTTAAAAATTAATTTTAAGTTTTGAAGGTTTCAAGACATTTCAAAATATAATCTGGAAGATTAAAAATTTTTTTTTCAGTTTTCTGGATTTTAACTAATTTTAGGAAAACTTTTAACTATTTCAAAAGATATTTTTTCAAGTTTGAAAAAATTCCAAAATAATATAAATCTTGAGACAATAAAAAAAAAATTCCGACAAAATATAGATATTATAATATTAAAAAAAAAAGATTTTTTTAAATTTTAACAGATTTCAAGAGAAAAAAATTTTTTTTCTGGGAAATTTTCCAATGACATTTAATTATTAAAAAAATTAATTTTAAGTGAAAATAGAAAAATATTTCAAAACATTTGATATGATTGAATCTGTCGAAAATTCTTCTTTTTTTTATTAATAGTTTAAATAATTTAGTTGAAAATTCAACTATTTAATTAAAAATTAACTATTTCCTTGAAAATTCATTTTTTTTTGAAAATTTATTTTTGAAGTAAAAAATTAACCATTCTATTTTTGTTTAGAAATGTATATTTTTTATTTAAAAATTAAACTATCTGGTCAAAAAAAAAACTATTTGGTAGAAAATGTAATTACTTTGTTGATAATTTTAGTATTTTCTTAAAAATTCATATTTTTTAAGTCAAAATTTTTTTTTCTCTTGAAATGTTATTTTGAAGAAAAATTGTAAATTATTTTTAGAAAAAACATGTAAAAGATTTTAAAGCAAAATTGACTAAACAAAAAAATTTCCAAGCTTTTTAAGATATTCATTTATAAAAATGTAAAAAAAAACTAGAGAATTTTAAGAAAATTTTTTTTAATTGCAAAAGATTTTTAAACAGTTTTAGCAAAAGTGTCAATCATCTTGTGAATTCAATTTTTTGCTAGGTTACATAATTGTAGACTATGCATCAATGTACGTAAGAAATAATAATGATAATTTAAAAAAATATTTAAAACTTTCGCAAAAGTTTCAAAAATAATTTTATAATTAAAAACATTTTTTTTAATTTTATACAAAATATAGATTTTTAAAAATTTTTAAATAAAATTTTTAAGCTTTTTGAGGATTTTGAATCGTTTCAACATACTAAAATAATTTTTTTAAGATTCTTTAAAAAATTACAAAAAATTAATTTGAAGACAATATATGAAAATATTTTACAATATTTCAAAAGCATCACAGAATTGTCAAAAAAGAACTTCAAAGATCTTAGGTGAAATTTTTTAATTTTGCGGAATTTTAATAAATTTCAGGAAAAATTCTGGTAACTTTAAAAAATATTTGGAAGGTTTAAAAATTTTAATTTAAAATAGTTTTAAATTTGAAAAGATTTCAAAAAATGTAAAACAAAATGTAAATGTTTAAAGCTTTTGAAAACAAATTTTAATGCTTTTAAGTAAATAAAAAAACTTTTCTTAAGATTTCTGGGAAAATTAAAAATGAGTTTTTAATTTGAAAAAATTAATTTAAGAAGAAATTTAAAATGATCCCAACAAATTTTGAAGAAATTCTGAAAGATTGTAATGTAATCTTTTAATTTAAAAATATTTTTCGTAATGTTAGGAGTCACTTGAGTTATTTTTAATAGATTTTTGAAAATTCATCTCTTTTATCAGAAATTAATTTTTTTTCGGTTGAAGTTTCTTGGTTAAAGGTTGAACTACTTTGTTGATAATTAAATTTTTCGGTGAAGATTTATAATTTTAGTTGATAAATCATTCATACCTTGCAAGGAAATTTACATTTTCGTTTGAAAATTCGTCTTTTTTTAACAAATTCATTTATTTGGTTGAAAATTAAACTATTAGGATGAAAATTAACTGTTTTGTTTAAAATTCATATTTCCAGCTAAAAATCAATCTCTTTGGTTGAGGAATATGGAGTAAACTATTTTGTTAAATTTTTATTTTTTATTTTGATGAACCAAACTGGTTGGTTAAAAGTTTATGTATTTCTTGTAAATTCGTATTTTTTGGTAGAAAAAAGTTCTTTCAGTCGAAAGTGCAAGTATTTTTTAAAAATTAATTACATTTTTGGTTAAAATTTCATCATTTTAGGTTGAAAATTCATATTCTTTGTTGAACTACTTTTTCAAAAGTTCATTTTTTGTTTCAAGATAAATAATTTTAGCTAAAAATTTATTTCTTTTCTTAAAAATTAATTGTTACAACTGAAAATTTAACAATTTTGTTGAAAATGCAATTTATTGGTTGAAAATGGCTTTTTTTATTGAAAATTTTTTTCTGTTAAAAAAATTAATCTTTTTGGTTTATAATTCAACTATTTAGTTACAAATTTATTTTTTTTTCATTGATAATTCAGCTTTTCCGGTAGAAAATACTCCTTGATTGGAAATTTAACTTAGTGGTTGCAAATTAATAGAAATTTCTCTCTGTACTTCTACTGAGTATCTGGTGGTTCGGATCCCACCATAAACTGTAGGTCCCTCAAAAGAGTTTAGTGACCTCATTAATTATAAAAAAACCACAAGAATTGATAAAACAATTATAATTGATTAAATCCTTTCTATACAAACAAAGAATTCGAGCTAGGTAGCTTCCTCACTCTCTTATTTCTGATTTGAGATTCTCGAGTAGTGATCGCAATTCAGTGGCCGATAACGAATGTGTACGGCCGAAAGCCGAGGTCACGCACAAAAAAAAATATGGCATGTGTCACGCACGCGCCTCTTCACCCACGCGTAAACAACTCGTGACGTCATCACGGATATTTACGAAGATGCCGATACTGTACTCCACACTCGAGAGTATCATTGAACAGCGTCTCTTTATTTTCGATCATTAAATTACCATATAGATGGTGTTCTACTCTCTAAATCTGAATTAGTCGGAAACTACTGATTGGTAGTAGTTTTCTACTAATCCCTAATCCCTAATAGCTGGAAACGTTCCCGGAACGTGTAAGATTTCCGCTGGTTGCAGACTTTCTACTGAGACCTGAGGGGAACCTTCCGTTATTGTTATTTGTAACAAAAATTATCTCGTAAACCGTAAGAGAAAGGTTAAAATGGATGTCATTTTTGAGTTTCGAGTACGGCATGTCCTACACTATATTATCCATATTAAAAACTGACATTGATTTTGACCTACCGGTTACGGTTTACGCAATATTTATTAATAATAATAACAATAACGGTAATTTCTGTTTGGAACGTTCCAAGCGATTAACATTTTACACGTTCCGGCTACGTTTCCTAATTTCTGCACACTATAAGCCTCGAAGATGTTTAATTTTTCTGAAAATACATTTTATTTAACCTAACTTTCTTCAGGGACACTTTCTCAGTTCCCTTTAAACTATTTATTTATTCTTCACTAATAAACTAAAACTTACAAATGATAAAGAAACTAAACAAATAAAAATCATAATATCAGTGACCAAATTATTCAACTTGCAATACATTAAAGTCAGAATTCACTTATTCGCAAACGAAAAATTACGAGAGAAGCGACAGCATTGTTTTAACCCAATTTTAGTATATTAAAGTACTGCGCATGCGTCGCGTCGATGATAGGGTTGGTTACCGTTAACGCCTGCGCTATAGGAGAGACGTCATTTACTTTCAGCGGTTTATTTAAAAAAGAATTGATCTTATGCTTGAAATGTTTTTTTCATAAAACAAAGTTAGTGCCGATTTTTTTCGAAACAAAATTTATTGGCTTCAAAGTTCTATAACATTTTATCGCACATTTCTGTAAAGAAAAATTTAATTTTCAAATTGTCTATCTATTAGTTTCTGCCTTATTAGTTTTGCAATGATGTTATGAGAAAGTGATTTTTTCCACTCTTTATTGATTATTAAAATTGTAATGAAAAAATCCAATTTTATTTTGATCTTGTAGTATTTTTAATACAGGATCTTTTATAAATGCAATAAAACAATATTTCAGATATAAATTTAAAATTTTCACATTCATTATTTATTTTAAAGAAAAAAATGAAGTTTCTATTATCGAATATGACTTTTAAAAAATACTTGAGTTTCCTACAAAACTATTAAATTTTCAACAAAATAACATAATTTTCAACCTTAAAATATGAATTCTCAACAAAAAAGTTAAATAGTGGATATTTCAATGAAAAAAGAAGAAATTTCGTTTTGAAAATTGATTTTAAAACCAAAAAGATGAATTTTCAACAAATAAAGATTTTTAAGTCGTGAAAGACAAAAAGTTCACCTAAATTTTTGAAACCTTCAAGCTAAACGACAAATTTTCGTTACCAAAAATGGATTTTCAACCAAAAAATATAAATTTCTAACCAAAGAATTAAGGTTCAACAAAATAGTTAAACTTTTTCATCGGAAAGATGAAGTTTTATCAAAGTAGTAAAATTTTCAAGTAAAAAAAAAATTTACAATAAAAATGGAATAGTAAAACTTTCAAATAAAAAAAAAAGTTAATTTTCAACAACAAAAAAAACAAATTTTCAATAATATAGTTGAATTTTCTTCAAAGTAGATTAATGTTTCAAGAAATAGTAGAATTTTTAACTAAAAATATAAATTATTATCCAATGAATAAAAAAGGCGAATTTTTAACGAAGTAGTTGAATGTTTGACTAAAAATGATAAATTTCTAAGCAACTAGTTGGATGTTTAACTAAAACAGATCATTTTTCCACCAAAAATTGAATAGTTATATTTTCATTTAAGAAATTAATTTTCAACCAAAAATAAACAAATTGTCAACAAATACTCAAATTTTTAACCAAAAAACTACGAATTTTTAACAAACGAGTTAAATTTTCAACCAACGAGATAAATTTTTAAGTAAAATGATGAGCCTTCAAAGAAAAACTTTTTAACAAAATTGTTAAATTATCCACAAAAAAATAATTAATAATCAAAAGAGATGAATCCTTAATAAAAAAATGTAAAATGTAAAAGTTAAATCTTTAGCCGAAAAGACTAATTTTTAAACAAGTAGTTGAATTTTCAATTAAAAAAGATAAATATACAATAAAAAATAGAATATTTTAGCTTTCAGATAGAAAAATGAAATTTAAAAAAATGTATTTTCAAAAATATAATTAAATTTTCTATCTAAAAAAAAAAATCTAAAACCAACTTGATGAATTTTTAACCAAGCAGTTGAATTTTTAACTAAAAAACTATTTTTTAAATTAAAAATGAAATAATTATATTTTTAATTCAATAAAATTGAGTTTTCACAACAATAAAAAACAATTTTTAATACAACACGTAAATTTTTGAATAAAAAAATTTAATTTTCAATAAAAAAAGAATAGTTGAAACTTCAGTTACAAAAAATTAATTTTTGGCTAAATACAAAACAAATTTTTAACAAAAAAAGTTAAATTTTCTACAAAGTAGATTTATAATTTAACAAATAGTTTAATTTTAAATCAAAAACATGAATTTTCAACCCAGAACAATAATTTTTCACCAAAAAGACGGATTTTCAAACAAAGTGAATTTTCAATTGAAAAAGATCAATTTTTTATGAAATTGTTAAATGTTCAACTAAAAAAATAATTTTTAAACCAAAAACCGAATAATTATATTTTAAATTTATTTAAATTAATTTTTTACACAAAAAGAAAGAATTTTCACCAAAATACAAGAAATTTTAACAAAATACTTGAATTTTAAACTAAAAAATTAAACTCATGATAAATAATATAACTGTTAAATTTTCAGTTAAATACATTAATTTTTAACAAAAAAAAAATAAATTTTTAACAAAATGGTTCAATTTTTTACAAGAAGAGTTCA
>JAUELO010000179.1:7527664-7542245 GCA_032357855.1 Amphibolips quercusostensackenii | reverse complement strand
TTCAGCTAGATATCATTAAACATGTATCATTCCTTCTCTGGCACATCATACATTGGTATTACTAAGTATACGTTTACTTGCTTTTTTTTTAATAAATCATGTGAAACAATGCAGAAACGAATTGCATATCAAACTCTATTATCGGATATAATAGGCTTAAACGGTAGTAAAAGAAAAGACTAAATTAGTGAAAAAAAGTGTACTGGGAAACGAACGAAACAAATCCCTCGTGCACACATCATGTGACTTTTTGTTGTAATTAATTAAAGAAGCCAGTTTCGCGCTCTTCAAGGTATTACAATAATTAATTAGCACTCAGCATTGAAACATAAAAATCTAATGTTGTTAAGTAACTCTACTAATAATCGTAAACCAAAATCAACTCAATCTTGTGAAGAAGCAAATAAGAAGGAACATCATTGGGAATAACATTAATCCGGGAATTATTACAGCTGCCGTTTTTCTCTCATTCCTAGCAATTTGTTTTCTTGGCCAAAAGCATTCATCAAACGGATACGTAGTTACTTTCCCAAAAAAATAAAGAAAAACTAAGGTATAACAAAGAATTAGGCATCATCTTGAGTCTTGACACCTGAGACTGCTGAAATCGTCGAAAACAAATCTCAACGAGCAGCAGAGACTCAGTGTATTGGATCGTTGAAAGTGAACAAACGGTTTGGCGTTGACGACTATGCGGTACGTCCAAAGCGCTGTCGGATAAGTTTAGGAGCTCGGTATAAAAATGAGGCACAGTTTCACAATCAGGGGACCTTGTCTCTTGACCAAATTGTGCTGTTACTACCTCCCAATGAATGTGTCCATATATCAAATATGATAGCGTATTCACTATCATTAAACTAAACCATGCATGGATATTAATACGTGTCCTTAAATTTTTTCTTTTTTTTTTGCTTATCATTTCTTTTCATTTAAGGAGAATGACGATTTCTTAAACAAGTGTCATATTCTTATCGGTAGCAAACAGTCTTAACAACGAGCATAGACTAAAAATCATGTCGCGTTCCGTAATCGTGTAGTCCTTGAGTGGGTATGCGTCATGTTGCGTACTGATGTTAGTAGCTTTTTTCGGGAGTAGTCTTACGTTGTTCCTGGAAACTTCATCTTTTGCGATGGTTGCTTAGCCACTGGTGCCGTTAACCAGAGTCTCCTTCGGCTTGTTGCCCGGCGGCATTCGAGGATGACGAGGACGCGGTTCTCTTTGTCCCTTGGGGCCTTGGGAACTACTGTTGTTCGATGGCATTATGTCGTTCGAAGGTGTTCCCTCCTTGCTGGCTACGTTTGACTGTCCATGGTCCCCTGGGCCTGCATTGCTACCTAAACAAAAGTACACATTAAGTCTCCAAAAAATCTATTTTTCACAACTTTACACAACTATATCGGATAACCCTAGATTATCTCTATATGATAAGGAGGGACAGCTACAACCAGTTAACAGTCAATTAATTTCTTAACGTTAATAATGTGTGGAAATGATCCATTTTTTTCATTTCGATACCTAGTGGTGGGATCCAGGAACTTATTGAAATATTTTCGAGTTGAAAACGGGGATGCAGGAACTCACTAAAATACTTTGGAGTTGGAAACGTGTATCTAGGAACTTATTAAAATACTTTGGAGTTGGAAACTTTGCCCCCACCAGAGTCTTACATTCTTTCGTTGTCAAAACTTTTTTCAGCATAATTGTTGTTTTACAACGTCAATTTTCAAGTTTTTATTAAGTAGCACTATCGCTATAATATCGATTTATTTAATGCAAAACAGAATTAAAATTGTTAAAGAATGGCGATGTTGTAAGTAAAGTCACCTTTGCCCCACCTTTACCTACATAGAATCACTCTGGATCATATAAAATTATGATAGATTACTCCGCCTAAACACGGATTTTCACGCGCATTTTCAACCAAAAATGATTACTTCTTTAAAAAATTGCTAAAATTTCACCAAATAGTAGAATTTTCAACTAAAATGATGCATTTCCAACAACAACAAATTGTATTTTTATCAAAGCAAATGAACTTTCAAGCAAGAAGTTAAATTTTTTACCAGAAAAATAATGAGTTTTTAACGAAGAAGATTAATTTTCTACCAGAAAGACGAATTTTTAAAAAAATACATGAACTTTCAACAACAAAAGGTTCACTGTCAACCAAATAGTTGAATTTTCAACCAAAAAACAAGCTTTAACAAAAAAGTGAATTTTTAATCCAAAAGGACGAATTTTCAACAAAAAAGGTGAATTTTCAACCAAAAAACTAACTTTTTCACAAAATTTTTTAATTTGTTACAACGCTCATCAACTTTGAACCAAATAATTGAATTTTCAACCAAAACCATTGATTTTTAACCAAGCAGATTCATTATTTACCGAGCAAAACAATTTTTCATCAGAAACGATACATTTTCAAAAAAAAATGGAATCGTTGCATTATCAATTGAAAAAAATTCATTTTTTACTTAAAAAAAACGAATTTTCGACTGAAATTTGGAATCCTCGTCCAATAAAATTAATTTTTGACAAATCAGTTCAATTTTCAAATAATAAGAAGATTAAATTCCTACTAAAAATTCCTAATAAATTCCTATTAAATTCCAGTCTAAATTTCAATAAAATACATTAAATTTCATCAAAAAAAAGTTCATTGTCAACCAAACAGTTGAATTTTCTATCAAAATAGTAGTTGAATTTTTAACCCAAATAGACGAATTTTCTATAAAACAGGTAAATTTTTTAACCAAAAAATGGAATCTATACATTTTCAATAAAAAAAAAAAAAAATCATTTTTTATGACCAAGAATATAAATTTACCACCCAAAAAGAGCTTTAAGAAACGACATGAATTTTCAACTAAAAATGATAAATTTGCTTTAAAAAATAAAATAGTTAACTTTACAGTAAATAAATTAATTTAAAAAAAGGATTTTTAAGTAGTTAAATTTGTCACTAAAATATTTCAATTTTCAACCAAAAAGATGAATTTTCTAACAAAATACAAAATAATTCCGTTTTCAAACAAAAAGTGATTTTTCGATTCCATTTAGGCACTATAATTGAATTTTTTTACTAAAATGATGCATCACCAACAAGAAAAATGAATTTTTACAACGGTAGTTCAACTTTCAACCAAGCAGTTGAACTTGAACCAAGAAAATTAGTTTTCTAGCAAAAACATGAATTTTCAACTGAGAATATTAATTTACTTCCAAGAAAGGCCAATTTTTAAGAAAATACATGAATTTAAAAAAAAAGATAAATTTACCACAACAAAAATGATGAATTTGTAATAAAAAATTATAAATTTACTACAAAAAATGGAATAGTTAATTTTTCAGTTAAAAAGATCATTTTCAACAAGAAAAAAAAAAGAATTTTCAACATACTCGTTGAATTTTCCATCGCGGATTTAAAAAAAAATGCATGAATTTTCAACCAAACAGTTGAGTTTTCAAACAAAAAGATGAATTTTAAACCAAAAAGATTAATTGTCTATCAGAAGACAAATTTTCAAAAAAATACAAGAATTATTAACCTATGATTTTTAGCTTAAGAAATTCATTTGGAACAACAACAAAAAATGCAACCCAGGAGATAAATTTCCAACTAAAATTTTGAATCTTCGACCAAAAAAACTAATTTTTAACAAAGAAGTTCAATTTTTAACCAATTAGGTAAATATTTAATCCAAAAAAAAAAAAGATTATTTCTTCAAGAATCGTGGAACATTTGATATTTAAAAAAAAAAAATTTAATTTAAAATGATCAATTATAAACAGTTGAATTCGTCCTAAACACGAATTTTCAAAAAAAAAGTTGAATCCTCAACCGGAACAGACTAATTTTCAACCAAACAGTTTCAGTTTTATCCAAAAAAGAATAAATTGGTACTAAAGGAGATGAATTTTCAAACCAAGAATATGAATTTTAAAAACAAAAACATGAATTTTCAAACCAAAAATATGAATTTTCAATCAAAAAACGATTTTTCAGTCAACAATAAAAAAATTCAACCAACTATTGAATTTTCTACAAAACAGTTCAATTTTCAACCCTAAATTACGAGTTTTTTTGTAGACAATCCTTTTTTTAAAATATTTTTTTCTTCTTTGACTGAGAACTCTTTCTTAATTGAAAATTACATTATTTTATTGAAAATTTGTCTTTTTGGATGAATTAAACTTTTTTTATTATAAAAATTAAATATTTGTTGATTGAAAATTCACCAACTTAGATGAAAGTTGAACTGCTTTGTTAACAACATAAATTTTTAACAAAATACATGAACTTTTAACCAAGTTTTGAAACTTTTAAAGGAATTTTCAACCTCATAGTTAAATTTTTAACAAAAAAAAAAGAATTAGACACCCCGAAGATCAATATTCTGCCACAGAAGACGAAGTTTCAACAAAATACAGAGATTTTCAACCAAATAGCTCAATTTTCGAGTGAAGAAGACAAATATTGAACCAGACATGAAATAGATACATTTTTAATTCAAAAAGTTAATTTTCAACAACAAAAATTAATTTTGAACAAAATAGTTAAATTTTGAACTAAAATGATAAATCTTTAAGAATAAAAGTAAATTTTTAACACCGTAGTTGAATTTTCAATCCAAAAGATGATTTTTTTACCAAAAAAGACCAATTTTGAACGAAATAGTTAAATTTTCGGATACAAAAATAATTAATTTTCAATAATAATAAAACAACTAATTTTCAATAAAAAAATGAATTTGAAAAAGATGTAATTAATTTAAAAGATTAATTTTCTACCAAAAAAAAGATTAATTATTAATAAAATACATGGATTTTTAACCTAATAGTTAAATTTTTAACCAAATAAATGAATTTTCATCCTAAAAGGTGAATTTGTCACCACAAAAAATAATATTTTTCAATAATTTTTCAAGTGAAGAAGATACATGTTAAACCAAACACGGAATAGTTACATTTTCAGTTAAGAAACATCATTTTTAACAAGAACAAATTTTTTTTAACAAAATGGTTAAATTTTTGAGCAAACAAATTAATTTTTGACTAAAATAATGAATCATCAACCAAAAAATGACTTTTCAACCCACAAGTTGAATTTTTTAACAAAGAAAGACAAATTTCCAACAAAATATATGAATTTGCAACAAAATAGTTCAATTTTCAACCAAAAAGATGAATTTGTTAGCAAAAAGATTAAATTTCTATCAAAAAAAGATACATTTTCGACAAAAAATGGAATACATAAATTTTCAGTTAAAAAATTTAATTCGCAAGTGAAGAGCTAATTTTTAGTCAAAGGAATGAATTTTTAACCAAAAAGATTAATTTTTAAGTGGAGAAGAATATCAAAGAAGACATGAGATAGTTAAATTTTCAATAAAAAAAAAATTTATTTTTAACCAACAAATATAATTGTTCAACAAAAAAAAAATATATGAATTTTTTAACGAAATAGCTAAATTTGCCATTAAAGGAGACCAATTTTCAACCAAACAGTTGAATTTTGAACTAAAAAAAAAACTTTTAACTGAAAATGGATGTTACATTTTTAGGTAACAAAATTAATTTGAACATAACTCATGAATTTTCAATCTAAATGATAAATCTTCAACTGCAATAGTTGAATTTCAAACCAAAAACATGACTTTTTAACAAAAACAACAAATCTTCAACTGAAATAGTTGAATAGTTGAATTGTTGAATTTTGAACTAGAAAAGATCAATCTTGACTAAAAATGGAACAGTTGAATTTTCAGTTGAAGAAATTAATTTTCAATCAAACTCTGATGAATTTTCAACTAAAATTATGTGCCTTCAACTGGGATAGTTAAAATTTTTATGAAAAAGAGAAATTTTCAACCATAAAGATTAATTTTGTATAAAAAAGACGAATTTTCCACAAATGATATAAATTTTTAAAGAAATAGTTGAATTTTGAAGTAAAAAATTTTAATTTTCAGCGAAATAGTAGAAATTTCATGTAAAAAATAGATCAATTTATAAAATAAAGATCGGACAGAAATCTACTTTCTTATCAAAAAATATTTTATGCTTACTTTTCAGCTCATTAGAGACAAAAATAACAATTGAAAAAAGAGGAAGAAAATTAATTTTTAACCAAAAATAGAATACTTCAATTTTCTCTTCAAAATCTAATTCTTAACGAAAAAAACGTATTTTCAGCAAAATAATTAAATTTTCTACTGGGATAGTTAGATTTTTAGACAAAAAATTTGATTTTTAACAAAGTATTAGTTACATTTTCAATCAGAAATCAATTTTCAATTAAAATGATGAATGTTCACTAAAAAAATTAATTTTTAATAAATGAGTTTAACTTTTAACCAAGTAGTTGAAGGAATTTTTTAATAAGTCGATAAAGTAGAAATCACTTTTCTAAATTGACAAAAATTATTTAAATAATAAAAAATTGAATTTTACTGCGACCAGAAGTCAATTCCCGGTTCTTTAATCAAATTCCCGGGTTTTTTCCGGTCAATAAAATTCCCTATTATTTTCTGGTCAAGTCGCCACCCTGGTAACGGAATGTGATCACTGAAATGTATTTACCGGCAAGTTTAAACAAATAAATCATTGCAACTAGAAAAATCTAGTTCCTCTTTTTCGCCGATATTTTTCTTACATGAAGAATCAATGTCAAGATTTGAAGACACGTGGGAAATTGAAACCAGATTCAAGTGAATCAAACTGACTGTAATCATCAAGAAAACAAGATCACTGACGAGATTAAACATCTTGCATAAATATGATCTCATCAAACTGATTAATTAATTTTTCCTTTTGCGCTAGTAAATCAGATTTCGTTTCTTAATTGACAATTTATAAACCAGGCTTGCGACAGAAGTCCGGTTTCAAAATTCCATAACTTTTCCAGGTTCACGGTATCCGTAAAATAAATATTCTTGTACATTTGAAAGTATTTAAAGAAATTCGACTCATTAGACTTCAAATTAATTCACGTTAAATTCAAGATTTCAAATGGATTGAAAAATGAAAAATAAAAAAAACATAAGCAGAGCTAAATGAAAATAATAAAACATCAAGGTAAATTAAAAGAATTCAGGATAAATTTCAAGTAAAGGAATTATTTTATGATTTGAAATTAATTCTCCAAATTGAAAATCTAACTAGTCCAATTTTTGTTCGAAAATGAAATCTTTTATTTTGAAAATGCATTTTCTTGGGTTGAAAATTCAACTTTTTTGTAGAAAAGTCGTCTTTTTGGCTTAAAATTCAACAATTTCGTAGAAAATTCAAAAATCAGGTACATAATTTAAATGTTTGTAGCAAATTTATTTTTTAAATTAAAAATTAATGATCTCAATTGAAAATTTAACTCCTCTGTTTTTGGTTCAAAATTGACATTTTTTAGTTTGAAAATTCAACTGTTTGGTTGAGAGTTCGATTTTTTTTACTTGAAAATTCAAGAATTTCACTGCACTTTTTTTCTTCCTTGACTAAGTTTTTTAAAACTTTTTTTTACTGAAAATTTAACTATTTTGTAGTAAATTCAAATAATGGTTAAACATTAATTTTTTATAGAAAATTCATATTCTTAGGTTGAAAATTCAACTTTTTTGTGGAAAAGTCGTCTTTTCGGCTTGCAAATTCCACATTTTGGTAGAAAATTCAACAATCAGGTACATAATCAAACTGTTTGTAGAAAAATCATTTTTTAAATTAAAAATAAATTATATTAATTGAAATTTAACTCCTCTGTTTTTGGTTTTAAATTGAAATTTTTTAGTTTAAAAATTCAGCTGTTTCGTTGAAAGTTCGATTTTTTTACTTGAAAATTTAACAATTTCATTGCACTTTTTTCCTTCCTTGACTAAGTTTTTTAAAAAATTTTTTTCACAGAAAATTTAACTATTTTGTAGTAAATTTATATTCTTGGGTAGGGAATTCAACTTTTTTGTAGAGAAGCCGTCTTTTTGTCTTAAAAATTCCAAAATTTGACATAAAATTTAAATATCAGGAATGCAATTATACTGTAGAAATTTCATTTTTCATAGTGAAAATAAATTATCTTGATTGAAAATTTAACTCCTTTGTTTTTGGTTTAAAATTAAAATTTTTTAGTTTAAAAATGCACCTGTTTCGTTGAAAGTTCGATTTTTTTACTTGAAAATTCAACAATTTCATTGCAATATTTTTCTTTCTTGACTAAGTTTTTTTTGTTTAAAAGTTAATTTTTTTCACTGAAAATTTAACTATTTTGTTGTAAATTCAAATAATGGTTGAACACTAATTTTTTATAGAAAATTCATATTCTTGGATTGAAAATTCAACTTTTTTGTAGAAAAGCCGTCTTTTTGGGTTGAAAATTCCCAAATTTAGTATAAACTTAGACTATCAGGTACGAAATTAAGCTGTGGAAAATTCATTTTTTTAATTAAAAATAAAGTATCTTGATTGAAAATTAAACTCCTATGTTTTTGGTTCAAAATTAAAATTTTTTTTAATAAAAATTAAACTATTTAATTAAAAAATTTTTAGAAACGAAGTAATAAAAGCTAAAAAATATTCAAATACAATTTGTACTACATTCCATCCATTGTTCAAAATATTTAGTTAAAAATGTATATATTTTATTTAAAAATTCGTCTTTTCTGGTTTGAAATTAATCTCTTTTAGTTGAGAATTCAAGTATTTTCTTGAAAATTCGTTTTTGTTGGGTAAATCCAGCTATTTTTGTATTTAAATTTTAAATTAATACAATTTTTTGTTGTAAAAAATTCAACCGTTTTGTAGAAGATTCGTTTTTTTTCATTTAAAATAAATTTTTTTTACGGTAAAATTTAACTATTTGATTCAAAATTTCTGTTGTTTTTGTTTAAAATTCGTCTTTTTGGTAGAAAAATAATCCTTGTTTAAACATTGAACTTTTGAATTAAAAATTCATGTATTTTATTAAAAAAGTTTTTTTCAAGTTGAAAAATAATTTGTTCAACTTAAAATATAACTGTAGGATTGAAAATGAATTTTTTTGTGGAATGGTCACATTTTTAGGTCGAAAATTCAACTATTTTATGTAGAAAATTCATTTTTTTGTCTTAAAAAATCATTAGTTTAGTATTAAATTCAACTACTTTGTAGATGATTCGTATTTTTTACATTAAAAATGATTTTTTTCACTGAAAATTTAACTGTTTCATTTTTGGGTAATAGCTGATCTTATTCGTTTAAAAAATCATTATTCGGTTGAAAATTGATGTAATTTGTTGAAAATTCTTCTTTTTTAGTAGGAAATTAATTTTCCTGGGTGAAAATTTAACTACTTGGCTAGAAATTTATGCATTTTGCTAAAAAGTTTTCTTTCTTGGTACAAAAAAATTTGATTGAAAATTCAACTGTTTTCTGGAAAGCTTCTTAGCTTTAAAATTTCATTTTTTGTTTAAAAATGTATGTATTTTGTTGATAATTCGTCTTTTATAGTTTTGTTTGAAATTTATTTTTCTAATTTACAAATGTTTAGAAACAAATATAATATAAACTAAAAATAAATGAAATACAATTTGGACCGCAATTGGACCACATCCATTGTACAAATAATTTAGTTGAAAATTTATGCACTTTAGAAAAATTCATTTGTTGATAGAAAATGTATGCATTTTGTTCATAAATTCATCTTTCCTGGTAGAAAACAAATCTTCTTGGTAGCAAATTCAACTATTTGGTTAGCAATTTATGCATTTCTTGAAAATTCTTCTTTTTTGGTACAAAAGCAGTTTTTTGGTGTTGTTAAAACTGCACTTTTTTGTTGAAAATTCAACTGATATGTTGAAAACTTTATTATATGGTTAAAAATTCAACAAAATAGATACATTTTTAACCAAAGAATTAAATATTCAAAAAAATAATTGAATTTTTAACCAAACACAGTTAAACTTTCAACCTACGAAGATGAATTCTTCCCCAAAAAGACGAATTTTCAACCAAAAAATTAACTTTCTACTAAAAAAGACAAATTTTCAACAAAATACATAAATTTTTAAATAAATAGTTGACTTTTTAATTAAAAAGATGAATTTTTAGGAAAAAAGTCAACCAAATAGTTGAATTTTCTACCTAAGACGGATTTTCAACTAAAATGATAAATCTGCAATTCTGCAAACAAAAAAATCAATTTTTAATAATGTAGATCAACTTTTAACCAAAAGACTAATTCAACAAACAAACAAAAAATGCTTAATAACGCAGTTTTCAACCTTCAACCCAGAATTCAAAATTCTGATTAAAAAGACGATTTTTTAACAAATAAAGATTTTTCAGTCCAGACAGAAAAAAATGTCACCAAAAAACAGGAAATTTCAACCAAAATATTTGTTACTATCAATAAAGACCAATTTTTAACTAAAAAAGATCAATTAAAAAAAAATGGAAGTTGCATTTTCATGTAAAAAATTATTTTAAATAAAAAACGAATTTTCAATAAAACAGTTAAAATTTCAGTCAAAGACATGATCTCTCCAATAACAAAATAATACATTTTTTACAAGGTGGTTCAACTTTTACCCAAGTAGCTGAATTTCCAATTCAGAGAAATCCATTTTCAGTACAAAAATAAAATAGTTACATTTTTAGTTTTCAACATTAATGTTTTGACAAAAGAAAATTAGATTTCAACAAAATAGTTAAATTTTTATTATTTACAACAACAAAATTATTTTTTCATTAAAGTGGTTCAACCTCCACCTAAATAATTGAATTTTCTACCAAAAAAGATGAAATTTCAACAAAAATTAAAAAAGAATTTATTACCCTTGAGAGTTATTTTAAGTGACTCTTATAGAAATTCCCTGACTTTTGCAAGATTTTCTAAAAATCTCTGACTTTCTCCGATTAATAAAATCCCTTGACTTTTCCCTGAATTCCAGGATTTCCCTGAACTTACTTGTAATATATTGACAGAAAAAAATTAGATTTGAAAATTTTTTAATGAAATTATTAATTTCAATAAAAATCGGGAATAATTAAACATTTTAAAAATATTTCCGATTGTAGCTTCACGAATTTCACCGAAGAATTCGATGAAATTTACAAAAATTAAAGGTGAATCGGAAAAAAAAATTCAAATGAACTGAAAATAATTTTAAAATATGAAAGAAACCTCTATAACTTCAATAACTTCAAAATGAGCTTAAGAAAATTCAATGCAATTCAAAAGAATTTGATGAAATGTCTAAGAATTCAAGGTGAGGTCAAAAGACTTCAGGATAAATTAAATAACAACTTTTTAAAATTCAAGAGAATTCTAAATATTTTAACGGAATTCCGGGTAGGTTCTATAAAATAATTTCAAATGTCTTTAAAGATTTAAACTCCTACTAATTTACAACCAAAAAAGAATTCAAATGAATTGGAAATAAATTTACAAATCGAAAAAATTCCACTGCTTTTAGTAAAATTTCAAAGAATTTAGAGGAATTTAAGGCGAATAAGAAGAATTCCATGAAATTCATAAAAATTAAGCTAATTTAAAAAGCAATCAAATAAATTAAAGACAATTCAAAAATATGAAAAAAAATTGAATTGAGTAAGTTTGAAATGAATTTAAAAAATGAAGAGGATTCAAAAAAATTGGATGAAATGCCTGAGAATTTAAAAGATGAGTTTTGAAGACTTTAAGATTAATCAAACAAAAACTTTTTAAAATCTACTGGATTGAGTAGAATTGAGCGAATTTAGACAAATTTAAAAGAATTTAGGATAAATTAATACGAATACCAAATGAATTACAAAAAATATTTGGAAATCTCTTTAAATATTTAAAGCCCTACTTATTTCTAAACAAAAAAGTGATTAATGACTACAAAACAATTCAAAAAAGTTAAAATGAATTAGTAATAATTAACGAGATCCCATAAAATTATGAAGACCTTAGGAAATCCCTTGAAATTGCTTAAATTTCTTGAAAATGCCTTGGAATATTAAAATACCCTAAATTATTTCAAAATTTTTGAAATCTTTTCAAAATATTGAAATAAATAAAAAAATTCTGGGAATATTTTGAAATTTTCTAAAATATTTAAAATACTTTAAAATCTATTGAAATCCCTTAAAATTTTGTAAAGCTTTTGAAAATGCCAAGGAATTTGAAATAAAATACCTTAAAATAATTCAAATCTTTTGAACACTTTTCATTTAAGAAAGAAAATGTCAACCAAATTACTGAATTTTCAAGCTAAGGCAAATTTTGTAAAAAAACAGTCGAATTTTCAATGCAAAGATATGAATTTTAAACAGAAAAAATGAATTTTCATGCCAAATTGTTAAATTTTCCATAAAAGTAGATGAATTTTAAACTAAGAAAGATTTTTCAACCCAAAAAGACGAATTTCCTACAAAAAAGTTGAATTTTTAACAAAAATTTTAATTTTCAACCAAAAAGAATGATTTTTGAACAAAGTAATTAAATTTTCAACCAACTAGTTCAATTTTCAAAAAAAAATAATCAAGTTTTTAGCCAAATAGTTGAATTTTCAAACTAAAATTCTAATTATCTGGAAAAAGAGTGGAATTTTCAATCCAAATATATTAATTTCCTTTTTTAAATCTTTATGAAATACTTGAAATATTTGTAAAATCTTTCTTCAATCTTTGTTTGTGAAACCTTTTTTAATCTTTTGAAATCATTAAAATATTTTGAAATCTTCTAAATTTGGTTGCAACCTTTTGAAATCGTTTAAAATCATTAAAATATTTTGAAATCTTCTAAATTTGGTTGCAACCTTTTGAAATCGTTTAAAATCATTTATGTTTTGAAATCTTTTGAAATCCTTATGAATTCTTTGAAATATTTGTGAAATCTTTCTGAAGTCTTTTGTATTCGTTTGAAATCTTTGTTATATCTTTTGAAAACTTAAAAAATAATGTATATGATTCAATGTATTTAAAATGTTTTGAAATATTTGAAATCTGTTGTACTGAACTCTGGTTGAAATCTTTTGCGTCCTTGAAAGCTTTGAAATCTATGAAAACTGTATGAAATTTTTTGATATATTTTAAAATCTTTATGAAATCTAAAATATTTTTGAAATCATTTAGTCTGTGTTTCATGACATCTTTTCAATTCGTTTGAAATCTTCAAAATCTCTTCAAAACTTCTGAAATTTGTTGAAACTTTTTGGTATCATTAAAAATATTTTTAATGTTTCGAAATCTTCATGAATTTTTTTCAATATATGTGAAATCTTTCGGAAATCTTTTGTATTCGTTTGAAATCATTGAAATTTTAAAAATATTTGTGAAGTCTTTCTCAAATCTTTTACATTTATTTGAAATCACTGGAATATTAAAAATCTTTGTGATATCTTATGAAATCCTCTAAAAACGTTAAATTGAAATCTTTAAAATTCTTGCATTATTTTGAAATCTTTAAGAATTTTTTATAAAATTTTGGAAACTTTTGCGAAATCTTTTGACGTCTCCTTAAAAAATTTTAAATCGTTAAAAAATTTTTTAATTTTTTGAAATACTAGAAATATGGTTTACTATATCCTTTTTTAAATTTATAAAATCCTTGAAATCTTTTGAAAGTTTTAAAATTTTTGGGAAATGTTCGAAATCTTTGGGAAATTTTTTTGAAAACTTTTAAATCTTCTAAAATGTTTTGAAACCTTTTGAAATCGTTTTAAATCTTTGAAGTTTTTTAAAACCTTTAAAATCCTTTAGACCTTTAAAGTTACAAAATTTTTATGAAATCTTAAAAAATATTTTGAAACCTTTTGAAATCTAGTGCACACTCAAAAACCGAGTAGTCAACCCCTCGAAAAATCTGTTATATGTCCACAACTTATTCTAATTCTGAAACTGAAATAACATTGATACTTTCAACTGATAATTTTTATAATTTGTAAGTTGAATACAACAAAATTTATACTTAATTTCTGAAATATTCTATATTAGCTGAGAAAAAGTTAAAAACTTATAAAATTATTCACAATTTTAAAGTCTGTTCTTTGCAATCCATAAAATAATTGGTAGTCTACAAAAAATGCCCTAAAATTTCTTTATTTATTATGTAATAAATGTAATAAACAAAAGATAAATTATATCCTGATAAATAAAAAACTTTTCAGAAGCATATTTTTTCTAAACTAGATTTTTTTTTTATAGTAGACTGAAACATATCAATTACTCTTCGCATTTCAGTAAAATTACTGTTAAAAAAAAAATAACTTAACTTCAAGGTTCTCATAAAAAATTCAAGGAAATTTCCCAGTTTTCGATGTTTAAAAAAAATCAGAAAGGATTCCAGGTTTTCAAGGTTTTCAAGGTCGCTGGACATCCTGTTTAAGATACCAAGCCAAAGTATGTTAAAGTTTTTTTGACCCATAATGTTGGGATAAAGAAATACAGTAGACTTCCGTTTGTTTTTGCGTCCTTGAAACGTTCCCGACCATTTTGTTTAACGCTGGAGGGGCCACCCACCTCTACCGCAATTACGCAATTAATTTTTATCAAGTGAATTTCATTGGCTTCGCGGTCTTGCACCACTGGGCTTGCTCTAAGCAACTCTTTCAACTGCGCATGTGCGGAAAA
>JAUELO010000179.1:7508209-7518298 GCA_032357855.1 Amphibolips quercusostensackenii | reverse complement strand
TCCGATGAATTTAATCATTCGATTTCAGAGGGGTCTCTGAGGCCTGCTGGTGACTTAAAAACTGAATTTAAAAAATAAAAGGTACCAATGGACATAATTTTTCAATTACCAGTGTTGTGCCTAGGTGGAGCTCTTCCTCTACCGCCACGCCCTCTGCCTCCTTGACCACCCCGACCTCCTCGTCCTCCGCCACCTTCCTCAGGTCCCGAGGACATTCCTCGCCTCGCAGGAGGAAAATTGGGCATTGGTCCTGTTGTGGCGCCATGCATACTTCGGAGTTGTTGGTCGATTTCAAGCTTTTCTTGACGAAGTTGTTCCACTTCCTGTTAAAAAGAAAGGATTGCATTTAGAGCACAACCTGGCAAAAACAAATGATCAAATAGATTTACAATTCAGGGAGAATACGGCAATTTCTCAAGAGCTTACCTTTAAATGAGCTAAATGATATTCCAATAAAACCTTAGCGTTTGCGATGCTTTCAACCGTACCCACGAAAACGAAGGGCACCTGACCTTCTTCTCGTGGAATAGTTGGTTGAGGTTCATTGTCTCCTTCTATTTTAACTCTTACCTAAAACACAGTAACGATCACACTTGTTATTAATAAAATTGCAATTCTTTTAGTTCCTTGAAAAATAAAAAAAAAATAAAAACTAGCCACATATAATTATATTAAATATTATTCAAAAATAAACTGACTAGAATACATCTTTCAGAACTTTTCAAATTATGCTTCTTCGAATTTGAATCTTTACTATATCTCAAGAATTATTTTTTATTAACTAGACCTAACAAAGATCTATTTTCTTTTCAAATATACACTGCTTTACAATTTTCAATACAATTACAATTTTAATTTATTAATGTACTGCGAATTATTACATTTTGCAGAGTAGTATAATCGTAAAGCTGAAAGGTAAAACAATTTTAAAATCACGAATAATGTCATATTCTGATTTGATTTTGGTACCTGAACTTTTCAAGTCATTAAGATTCAATTGATATACGATTAAAAAAAAAAGTATGTTAAAAGCGAATTCCAATTTTGTGAAAATTGTTAAAAAACCACCCTTAAGCAGAAACAAAACTTACATGCAGTATCACACAATCTTAGTGTTAATATAAAAAAAAACACGTGTAGCTATTCAGGAAAAGCATAGTGGATTCGAAAACCTTATCAGTACAAATCAAAACCGAAAGTGGAACCCAAAACCGACAACTTGAAATTTGAATGATACAAAAACTAGAAGCAAAATCAAAACAGTTAAAATGAATTTATTAGTAACTTCACAATATTATTAAAGAACATTCTATTCTATTGTATTTCGTAAAATAAAATCCTGCAGGAATTGATGCCATTTGGTCTAGAGAAAAAATAGTATCAATTCCTACTTAAACCAAACTCAATTTCTTTAAGATGAAAATATGAAGAGAACCAACGGGAGCTTTTCAAACAAAATTCATGACAATAACAATAATGCAAGTGAATCAGGCACTTGGACATAATTTTTTCCCACTGTGATACAAAATTTGGAACATGGACGCAAGTGAATCAAAAAAACTGTGATACATATATCCCTGTGATGAATTTCTTTACCTAAATATCTCATCAATTGGAACTGATTAATCAAATTTTTACTTTTCCAACGAGGTGTAATAAATCATTAAAGCTGGCCCGAGTGGTTATGTGATATTACCATCAAGCTTGACTTAAGTTTCAGTGTACTAAACAGATGATGAGACTAAAGCAGATAAAAAAACGTAAGATTGAAGATGCAGGCAGTTCTCCCGTTTTTGCAAAGGCTCTCTCTCTCTCTTTCTCTCGATCATGGAGCAATAATTTTTCCAGAAATTTTCAATCCAACAGTTCAACAAATGTGTCGTCAAAGCTTTCTACTAATTCAGTCTGATTCTTGAGTCTTAAGTTTCGTTCTGTGCTTTAGCCAATACTCATGAAATTATGGCACATAGAGTATTTAGGTAATATACTTACTCTATCAGTATGTACATTCCCATTCGAGCCAGATGTTATCTACCGAGAACAAAGAATGAAGTATATCACACACAAAATAACCCCCTAAGATTTTAACTTCCACTCGTACATTCAATTTCTTTAACATAAAAAAATACAATTGATCTATACAAGTTCTTCTCTCAAGGCCGCCTTTCTTTTTTTCATCTTTACTCACGTTAATTTTATTCGAATTTAGAAAGCCATCAAACAATTTTCCTAGAAGGATAATAACATGGCTCTACAATAGGGTGACAATATAAAAATCGCAATTTTTTTTTAACTCGGGCCATCCCTTCAAATTCTTCTGTCTTCTCTTTTAGCAAAAGACTATTAGCAAAAAATTGAAAACGGGTTTTTAGTTTTTTCTTTAAATAAAAAAATTCGAACCCATCCCGCAACAACTTTTTAATCATATATCCTCAAAAATATTTGGTATGGAAATAAGAAAAAATAGGTATTAATTTATTTTCAAAGTTGATTGATTCTTAGGGGTAAGCATTTTTAATTATATAAAATTGTGAGATTTACTGAACCATAATATATGATTTTAAGAAAAAAAATTAATTTTTATTTCAAAAAATGAATCTTCAAGCACAAAATCAATTTTCAACTAAATAGTGGAATCTTCAAATGAAAAAGATAAATTTCAAACCAAAGATGGAAATAATTAAACTTTCATTTTAAACACAGTTAAGTTTCAATCAAAGTAATAAGTTTTCAAATAAAATGATGAAAATTATATAATTTTAATCAATTTTGATTTTTAAAAAACATTAAAAATTTAACGATTTAAAAGTTTTTCAAATAAATACTTTTTAAAATCAGGAATATTTTTATATTATCTTAAAACCTTTTAAAATTCTTAAAAAGCTTTAAAATCTTATTTCAAAAGACTCAAAAATCTTCATTTTGTTTTAAAATTTTTGAAATCTTTAAAAAAATTTCATTATTTCTGAAATTTTTACAAAACTTCTAAATGCTTAAACATGATTCGGAAAAATTTCCTTAGAATTTTCCAGATTTTTTTTTTAATTTTGGAAATCTTTTTAAATACTTTTTAATATTTTCTTATCACTAGTTTTTAAAATAAAACATTTTCAGTTTTCGTAGGAATCTTCAGAAAATGTTTTTATCCTTTTGAAACCTAATTTTTTAAGTAAAAATATTTTGCATTTTCAACAACACAAGTGAATCTTTAATCAAATAGTTCAATTTTTTCAGATAAAAACGATAAATTTAAAACCAGAAATGGAAACAACTAATTTTTAAGTTAAAAATGTATTTTTAACAAAAAAAAGCGAATTTTTAACAAAATAGTTAAACATTTAATCAAAGTGATGAGGTTTCAACTAAAGTGATGAAAATTATACAATTCTAATTAATTTTAAGTAATAAACATTGAAAATTCAACCATTTAATAGTTTTTCAAGTGAATACTTTTTAATTTTTGAATTTTATTTCAAAATACTCAAAAATCTACATTTTGTTAAAATTTTTTAACAATCTTTTACAATTTTTTATTATTTTTGAAATTTTTACAAAACCTCCAAATATGTTTAAAAATTATTTAAACTTTTAATTTTTTTTAAGTCCTGCAAACTTTTTAAAAAACTGGCTTAAAATTTTCCAGTTTCTTTTTTGATAATTATGGATATCTTTTGAAATCTTTTTAAACATTCTCTCAACATTGATTTTTCAAAATAATCATTTTCAATTTTCGTATGAATCTTTATTTTTATCCTTCTGAAACCTAACTTCTTAAGTAAAAATATGTCATTTTCACCAAGATAGGTGAATTTTTAACCAAATAGTTGAATTTTCAACCAAAAAGAAGATTTTTCCACCAAAAAAGGCGAATTTAAAAAAAGTGAAATTTTAAACTAAAAAGATCAATTTTTAACCAAATAGTTAAATTTTCAGTTGAAAAAATTTATTTTTAACCAAAAAGAAAAACGAATTTTCAACAATAGGTTTTCAATCAAAGTGAGTTTTCAACTAAAATTATGAAAATTATATCAAACCATTCAACCATTTAAAAATTTTTTCAAATGAATAATTTTAAAATCACGAAGATTTTTCATTATCTTAAAACCTTTGAAAATTTTTGAATAGCTTTAGAATTTTATTTCAAAACATTCAAAAGTCGACATTTTCTTTAAAATTTTTTGAAATCTTTTAAAATTTATAATTATTTTTCAAATTTTTATAAAACTTCTAAATACGTTTCAGAAACGATTCGAATTTTTCCCCCACTTTTTTTTTAATCCTGCAAAATTTTTAACCAAATATTCGAATTTTCAACCAAACAGATAATTTTTCTGTATAAAAAGGTGAATTTAAAAAAAAACAACAGTTGAATTTTAAACTAAAAAAGATTAATTTTAACCACATAGTTCAATTTTCAAATAAAAAAAGATAAATTTTAAACCAAAGATGGAATAGTTAAATTTTCCGTTGAAAAAATTTATTTTCAACAACAAAAAAAACGAATTTTCAACATAATAGTTAAGTTAGCAATCAACGTAATTAATTTTCAACGAAAATGATGGAATATTAAACTGGATTAATTGAATTTTCAGTTAAAAAATCTAATTTTCAGTTAAAAATTTTAATTTTCGAAAAAAAAAATTTTACATTAAAATCATGAATCTTTAACTAGAGTAGTTGAATTTTCAACCCTGGACATTAATTTTCGCTAAAAAAATACGAATTATTAACCAAAAAGTTGCATTTTCAACTAAAAAAGATCAATTTTCAACCAAAATCGAATAATGAAATTTTCAACCAAAGAAATTACTTTTTAATACAAAAAAAAAACCAACAAATTTCCAACCAAAGTGATGAATTTTCAATTAAAAAAGATGAATCTTCAAATTGTTTAGTTTAATTTTAAGTTAAAAATGAATGTTTAACCAAATATGTAGATGAATTTTAAACTAAAATGAAAGCATATTCAACTGGAACAGTTGAATTTTCAGTAAAGAAAATTAATTTTCAAAAACAAAAAAAAACTAATTTTCAACTAAATAATTCAAGTTTTAACTGGAATAGTTAAATTAACATTGAAAAAAATAAATCTTTAAACAAAAAAATATTTTTTATCAAAAAATTACTTACAACAAAGTAAAAACCGTTGGAGAAAGTTACCCGTATTTTTTCTTTTTTCGATAAATTTACTTGGGGATGATTTATTTTTAAAAATAAGAATAAAATTACTGATGATGTTACTTCAAATAAGAAATAATTTTTAATAGAATGGTTCAACTCTACTGTTTCCCTACTGTAAAATTAAGTTTTTCTGTGGCTGAAATCGTTCAAAGAATTTTCGTTACAAAAAACATTTTTTTAAATAAATTTTTTCCTTGTATCGCTTCTTACCAATTTTTGAAAAATGTTCAAATTTTTTAATAAATGGCTTATTTTTTTGAGGAAAACATTCTCTACAACTCTACTGTTTCCAATTTTGAAAGTAAACTTTTCTATATCTACAAAAAATTAGAATAATTGTTTAAAAATCTGTAAAAAGAAATAACTATATTTAAAGATTATTTACTTATTTTTAACCTGGAAACAGTAGAGCTGTAGGGAATGTTTTCCAAAAAAACCATAATTAATTCAAATGAAATTATTTTTTAAAAATGTGCGAAAGGCGACAGTAAGAAAAAATTCATCCACAAAAACTATTGTTAAAATAAATCTTTTTCGTAAATTTTAAGGCTTTTTTTATAAAAAAGAACCCCTTAAAATGATACTTTTTTGACAAAAATTTGTCCATTGGTTTTTTTTTTAATAAAATAATTTTTGGCCTCTCCTCCAATAGCAATATGAAAAGAGAACAAAAAAAAAGTTCAACAATACCTTACTTTAAAAGCAAGTAATTAATTTAATTGATTTTCCAAAATTTCTGAATTTAAGCATATTTTACAAATAATAGATTATTTTGTATTCATTTAAAATGTAACAAATATTGAATAAATAAAGAAAATATTTAAAAATAAATAATTTAAAATTAATTGCATTCATAATATACAAAATAGTTCAACAATACCTTACTTTTTAAACAAGAAATTAATTTAATTGATTATCCAAAAGTTGTAAATTTAAGCATATTTTACAGAATACATATTCTAAAATTAAAAATTGCTGCAAAAAATCACTCAAAAAATTTTCTTTTTTATTAAATATAATTTCTTATGATATCCTTATGCTTGAGAGCAGGCTAATAAAGTTTATAAAAAAATAACAAATTGGGAATAAAAATGTTCTCCAAAAGATGTAATATGAAAAAAAGATCCTCTGGTTTTTCTTTAAAAAAAAAAAATAATTTTACTTGCTTTAAGGTAGTTGAGCCTAAAAGCAGATCTTGAAAAAATAATCTTTCTACGGTCTTAAGAATTAAAATAAATAAAACTGACGATGTCATTTCAAATTTTTAAAAAATCATAATTTAAACGAAAAAATGTTACAACTTACAAAAACCATTTATTTTAAACATTCTTTTACAAATGAATTTTGCCTTACTATGGCTTCTTGGAAATTAAAAAAAAATGGTTAAATTTTATTAAATACAGGCTTATTTTTTTCGGGAAAAACATTTTCTACATTTATAGTGTTTCCAATTTTGAAAAAAAAATTTTCTATAGCTGAAATAATGATTTAAAGATTATTTACTTATTTTCAAAACTGAAAACAGTAGAGCTGTGAGGAGTATTTTCCTCGGAAGTAATAAGCTAGGATTAATTAAAATTTAGCTATTTTTTAAAATTGGTAAGAAGCGAAAAGAAGAAATTCAATTACAAAATTAAAATAATTATTTTTCGTGAATTTTAAACTTTTTTCATAAAAAATTACGTTTTTTTATAAGACATGAATGATAAAATCATTTCAGTTCTTAAAATAAAATATATAAGTAAAAATGTCGTAAGTTAGAATTTTTAAATAAAAAAAAACGTCTCGATCAATTTGCTTAGACTAAAAATTTTAAGTAATGTCCCGGATTAAAACAAAATAATAAGGTTTTTCATTGTCACCCTACTCTACTGATGAAAATAAATTCGATGAGCTTTCGAAAATGCAGTTAAGGAATTTCATATGTCGAACATTTTCCAAATGATGAAAAATGGATAAGCCATATCATATTATTTTCAGCAGCCGAACTTTAAAAAGTTAAAACAAAATGTTTTAATTTTGTTAGTTTACGGTAAATTTGAATAACGTAGGCATGTTAATTCCGAATTGTCGAACATATTAATAAATTGTTTTCTTTTTTTTTCTTTGCAAAACCATAAATCTCTGTTAAAATTTTTGAAAAAAGAACTGAAAATACGAAAAATTAAAGACTTGAGGATTGTACTTACCACGCCACTTTTATCGACAATTTCCTGAATAATACGCCCATTCTTTCCAATCACTTTTCCGACGAGGACCCGAGGTACTTGAATTGATTCTTCGCTGTATTCTAACATTGAACGCGCTTTTTTCACAGCTTCGTGCGTCTGTAAAATAAAATAATTTTTATCGCACGAAAATGCAAATAGTTCGTTTTAAATATTATCTGTTGCAAAGTCAGGCCTAGGACCCACTTTATAAATCAAAATTAGTGTAAATAGCTTCACAAATTTGGAAAAATTGTGTCAAAACAATGACATAAAATTTTTGAAGTATTAAACTTATGTGCAGTCGGAATTTAAAATTGTAAAGTCCGAAATCAAAAAGTGTTCATTGGAAAAATATCTATGTTCGACCAAAATTACTATTTTTTTTAATTTAATATTTTTAAAGTATTAAAAATGAGATTAAATGTTTATTTAATATGTTATTCTTTAGTTTCTGTACAAGTTATCAAAATTTTTCGATTTTTCACTTAAATGCAAACTGAATAGAACCCAATAAGAAAATCTAACTATTTTTTGTAGAATTTTCATTCTTTTCAATTGAAAAGTGCGCAATTAAATTTTTGGTTAAGAATTCTTTTTTTTTGTTGTTGAAAATTCAATTAATTGGTTGTGAATTCAACAATATTGTTAAAAAGTCATACTTTTTGTTTTAAAATTTAACTAATTTATTGAAAATTCGTCTTTTTGTCTTGAAAATGCAAAAAATTAATGCAGAGTGGCCGTTTTAATTAAAGAAACAAATTCCCAGTCATTTCCCGATTTTTTCCAGGTTGGCCATCATTTTTCATGATCAATGAAATAAAAAAATCCCAACTATAAAGCTAATCATTTTCCCATTTGTATTAATAAAAAATGAACTGCAAATTGAAGCACTCAAAGTGGAACTCTTAAATTTCAAACTTTTTAAATTGATGTTAAAAAGTTTTTTAATTTTAAAATGTTGTACTTAAATGTTCAATAACTTACACGTAGAAAATAAAAAGTACTAACACTTTCTAATTTAACAATTTTAAATTAAAAATGCATTTAAACTGAAAAACTTTAAATTTTTAGCTTTTATAAATTGCAGAGTTCAAAGATTCAAATTCAGTTCCAAAAATATAAATCCATGTTATCATTTTTAATGTGTCGAATTTAAGAATCAGTCAATGAATTAAACATTTTTTTTAATTATAGTATTTTAACCAATTTTAAGCTAAAAACATTAAAACTTGAACAATTTAATTTGTTTAAAGTAAACACTTTTTAAATTAGAAGTTAAATTATTTTTTGAATAGTTTGGAAATTCTTGAAAAGCTTCAACATTTTATTTCAAAATCTTGAAAAATCTGCATGCTGTTTTGAATTTTTTTAAATGTTAAATAATTTTCCTAATCTTTTCATAACTTCTAAATAACTTTTAAAATTATTTGAATTTGTCCTAAAATTTTTTTAAAATCCTACAAAATTAGAACTCTCAAAATAATTTATCAAACATAAAAAATCATTTTTAATTTTCCTCTCAATCTTAAGAAAATGTTTTTATTTTTTTAAAGACTTTCACAATTCTTAAAAAGCTCAGTTTTTTGTTCGAAATATGCAAAAATCTATATTTTGCTTTAAATTAGGTCATGGCTATTTGCACTGAAATTTCAGTACGAATAGCCTGATTTTGGCAGAAGACACTTTATTTAAATTATTTGAAATCAGTTTAAGTTTTAATTTTTTTTTAATCTTTTCAAAACATCTAAATATTTCTAAGAATTATTTAAATTGTTTAAATTATTTAATTTTAATTACTTGTTTTAAATTTAGGCCTTGGTTTTCGTCTTTCAAAAATTGTAAATTAAATAAGTGAATTTTCAATTTATTTTATTTGCAAACTTTTAGAAACGAAGATAAAATAAAGTAAAAATTAATGAAATACAATGTGGACTAACATCCTATCTATTGTTCATATTTGATTGCAAATTTAGGGTAATTTCTTGAAAAATTATTTTTTGGTAGGAAATTAAACTTATTGGTAGAAAATTCCACTATTTGTTTTAAAATGTACGTGTTTTGTTCAAAAATTCGTATTTCCTAGTAGAAAATTCCACCAGTTGGTTAAAAATATATGTTTTTTTTTTAAATCTTCTTTTTGCGTAGAAAAAGTTTTTTTGGTTAAAAATACAACTATTTTTTCTCAATTAAAATATTTTAGTTGAAAATTAATTTCTGGTAGAAAATTAATCTCATGGGTTGAAATTTCAACTGTTTTAAAAAATGACAATTTTTTGGTTAAAAATGGAAGTATTTGATTGAAAATTCATCTTTTTTTAGGATTTAGCTCTTTTGTTGAAAGTTCATCTTTTTGGCTTAATATTCAACAATATGATTGACTTTTTTTTGACTAACAAATTTGTAGTTGATCGAAAATTCAATTCTGCTGTCAAAAATTAATCTTTTTGGTTTTGGAATTAATGTTTCTTCCCTAGAAATCTTATTTTTTTTGGTTACAAATGCAACTGTTTGGTTGAAAATGAATGCATTTTTTTGAAAATTTTACTTCTCTGGTACAAAATAATCCTTTTTTTAAACATTTAATTATTTGGTTAAAAATTTATGTTTTATGCTGAGGATTTATCTTTTTTAGTAGAAAATTGATTTTTTTTTAGTTGTAATCTCGTCTTTTTTATAAGAAAATTTATCTCTTCTAGTG
>JAUELO010000179.1:7492384-7508109 GCA_032357855.1 Amphibolips quercusostensackenii | reverse complement strand
CCGCCTCATTCATGTGCGTAATTTTTGGAAATTCACAAATGAAACAAATAACTCACAGTGATTGTACAACATTTGCCAACAACAAATTTTTAAAAAGTTAGGGATTTAGAAAAAAAAATCTTGCAAAACTCAGGGAGTTTCTATAACTTTAAATGATTGGCAAACAGAATAAATTAAAAAATTTTCAACTTTAATTTAAAATTGTTTTATTCGTTTTATAACAGACTTCAGATTTGAAATGTTATATGTTAAAGATTCTGGTCTTTGAATATTAATGGACAGAGAAAATAAAAAATTGATTAGGATAAAATAAGGGGATTTTAAAAATGAAGTTTTGTGGTAACCTTGACATAATACTCTTGTTAGTAATTTATATGCCTTGTATTTATACTTATATTTCTTTTTTTTTTTGCAGTTCCTTCCTCCTGAATATTATCTTTTTAGTTACAAATTTTATTTAAAATAGAAATTCAATTATCTTGGTAGAAAATTTACTTCTTATTTATAACTCATATTTTAATGTTGAAAAGTCAAACTGAAATCTTTTTTGGATAAAAATTCAACTGTTTTTTTTTTTGTTGAAAATTTGTCTTTGATTTAAAAATTCATCTTTTTTAGTAGCAATTGCATTTTTTGCATGAAAATTCAACTGTTTAATTGAAAATTCAACCATTTTGTGAGTCATCATTTTTGGTTGAAAATTCAGCTATTTCGTAGAAAATTTACCTTTTGATAAAAAATCATATTTTGGTGTTAAAAAATCAACTGAAATCCTTTTTGGTTAAAAATTGAACTATTTTTTTGAAAATTTATCTTTTCTACTTAAAAATTTATCTTTCTTGGATAAAACTGACACTGCTTGGTTGAAAATTCAACAATTTGGTTAAAAAGTAATTCTTTTTGGTCGAAAACTCAACTGTTTTGTTGAAAATTAACCTATTTCGTAGAAAATTTACTTGTTTTAAGTTCATGTTTTGGTGTTGGAAAGTGAACTAGAATTTTTTAACGAAAATTCAAATCTTTTTTTTTTAATTTGTCTTTTTGACTTAAAAATTCATCTGTTTTAGTACAAATTTCATCTTTCTTGGATAAAAAAAGAACTGTTAGGTTGAAAATTAATATTCTTTGCTTGAGAATTCAACTATTTTCTTTTAAAATTTTTGTTGAACTGAATTGGTTAGAAATCATTTTTTTATTGAAAATTCATATTTTTAGTTAAAAATTCATTTCTTTTGTTTAAAATTTAATCATTTTTTTTCAAAACATATCTTTTTAATTGAAAATTCAACTGCGTGGGTAAGAGTTAAACTACTTTATTAAAAATTTTTTTTTTTAATGAAGGTTTATCTCTTTGGATGAAAATTTAACTAACTTGTTAAAAATGAAATTTCTTTAAAGACAATTCATATTTTCCGGTTAGAAATTCAATTTTCGTACTAAAAATTCGCCTTTTAGCTTGATGATTCAACAATCTAGGATAATTGTTTTCCTTTCATGACTGAAAAACCTTTATTTGTTGAAAATTCAACGTTTTGGTTTTAAAATGCTTTTTTTTTGCATGAAATTTCATCTTTTTAGGTTGAAAATTCAATTATTTTGATGAAAATTTTACTAATTTGTTAAAGATTCGAACAGTTTGTTAAAAAGTAATCTTTTATGGGAGAAAAGTAATTTATTTGTTAAAACAAATGAATAAATTTGAACATTTTAAATTTGCATCTGAAATATTGTTTTATTCTATTTATAAAAGAAACTATGTTAAAAATATTACAGAACTACAATGCTAGTATTTGAATGTTAATGGTCAGGGAAAAGCAGGAAATTTTGAAAATGATATTTTCACCTTGCAAAGTATTATTATCTTAAATACAAACATTTCCATTAGTTTCAAGTCTCATATCTTATTATTTCTGAAAACCATTAATTTCTTACTTTAAGGGGGGGGGGGTATAGACCTATAAACCGTTACGTAATTTAGGTACGCAGGGTGGCCGTTATAATCAAAGAAACAAATTCCCGGTTTTTTCCCGGTTGAAAAACATTTTTCACGGTAAATGCAATAAAAAAGTTCCAACTCTAAAGCTAATTATTTTCCCATTTGCATTAATAAAAAATGAACTGCAAATTATAGCACTCAAAGTGAAACTCTTAAATTTTTAACTTTTTAAATCGATGTTAAAAAGTTTTTTAATTTAAAAATGTTGTACTTAAATGCTCAATAACTTACACGTAGAAAATAAAAAGTACTAACACTCTTCAATTTAAAAATTTTAGATTAAATGCATTTAAACTGAAAAACTTAGAATTTTTAACTTTTACAAATTGCAGAGTTCAAAGATTCAGATTCAGTTCCAAAAGTATAAATCAATGTTATCATTTTTAATGTACCAAATTGAAGAATCAGTCAATGAATTAAACATTTTAAACAAGAAATAAAATTTTTTTATAGCTTGGAAATCCTTAAAAAGCTTCAACATTTTATTTCAAATTCTTGAAAAATCTGCATGTTGTTTTAAATTTTTTCAAATTTTTAATAATTTTTAAATTTTTTCATAACTTCTAAATCTTTTAAAATTATTTGAATTCACAATTCTTAAAAAGCTCATTTTTTTATTCGGAATCTGCGAAAATCCACATTTTGCTTTAAATCAGGCCATGCCTATTTGCACTGAAATTGCGGTGCGAATGGCCTGATTTTGTCAGAACACACACTTCGTTTAAATTATTTGAAATAATTTCAAGTTTTAAATTATTTTTGAATCTTTTCAAAACATCTAAATATTTCTAAAAATTATTTGAATTGTTCAAATTATTTAATTTTACATACTTGGTTTGAAATTGAGGCCTTGGTTTTCGTTTCTAAAAAATTGTAAATTAAATAAGTGAATTTTTAAACTATTTAATTTACAAGCTTTTAGAAACGAAGATAATATAAACTGAAAATTAATTAAATACAATTTGGACAAACATCGCATCCATTGTTCATATTTGATTGCAAATTTAGGTAGATTTCTTAAAAAATTATTTTTTGTTAGAAAATTAATCTCCTTGGTTGAAAATTTAAGTGTTTTGTAGAATAACACTTTTTTCATTCAAAATGGAACTACTTATTAGAAAATTAATCTTTTTTATTGAGGATTCAAATATTTTGTTGAAAGTTCATTTTTTTGGTTTGATATTTAACAGCATGATTAAAATTTTTTTTCTTGGCTAAAAAATTTGTACTTGATCAAAAATTCAATTATATTGTTAAAAATTAATCTTTTTGGTTTTAAAATTAATGTTTCTTCTGTAAAAGTATTATCTTTTTTTATTAAAAATGCAACTGTCTGATCAAAAATAAATCTGTTTTACTTAAAAATTACCTTTTTTGGTGACAATTCACATTTTCGGGTTGAAAGTTCAACTGTTTTGTATAAAACTCAACAATTTGATGGAAAATTGAACTATTTTATTGAAAATTCGTCTCTGTTGTGTAAGTACAACTGTTTTTTATTTTTAAATAAAATTTCTTTGGGACGAAATATCATATCTCTTTAGGTTGAAAATGTAACTTCTTGGTTGAAAGTTTACCTAATTAAATTTAACTAAAACAAATTCACTTTCTTGGTTGAAGATTCATAATTACAGTTAAAAATTTGACAACATTAAACTTTTTGGTAGAAAATTTATTTTCTGTATTAGAGATTGGACAGATTTTGCTTCTAAAATTTATCAAATTCCAGGTCAAGAAAAAAGTTCACTGTCATTTCCCGGTTTTTCACGGTCTCAAAAAATTCCCAGTCATTTCCCGGTCCAGCGGCCATCCTGTAATGAACATTTTTTTTCTTTCTTAACTACCAAATTTTTTTTATTGAAAATTTAACTATATTTTTAATATTCCCCTTTTTGGTTTAAAAATTAATCTCTTTCTGTAAAATTTTCACCTTTCTTGGATAAAAATGCAACTGTTGAAAAATTAATCTGTTTCGGTAGAAAATGAAGTTTTTAGTTGAAAATTCAACTGTTTTGTAGAAAATTCGAATTTTCAGCTCGAAAATTCAAAAATTTCACTGAAAATTGATGCGTTTAGTTGAAAATTCTTCCTTTTTGGTAGAAAACTAATTTTTTAGTTAAAAAGGCAACTCTCCTTTCAAAATGATTCTGTTTTAATTGAGGATTCAAGTATTTTGTTAAAAATTCGTTTTTATTGTTTTGTTTTTTGAGTGAACTCTTTTTTATTTTAAATTCAAAATTTTTTGGTTCAAATTTTAACTATTACATTTTTTGTTGGAAAATTTAAGGGTTCCGTAGAAAATTTGTATTTTTTGCTCGAAAATTCAACAATTTTCTTAAAAATTCGTTTTCGTTTTTTTTCTGAGTGAACAACTCTTTTTCATTTTAAATTCAAATTTTTTTCTGAAATATTAAGTATTACTATTATTATTTTGTAGAAAATTAATATTTCCAGCTCGCAAATTAAACAACTTGGTTGAAAATTTATGTTTTTTTTCATTCTTCTTTTTTGTTACAAAATTAATTTGCAAATGATTCTGTATTAGTTGAGGATTCAAGTATTTTGTTCAGAATTTGTCATTATTGGATGTTTGTAAATAAACTACTTTTTATTTTAAATTTAAATATTTTTTTGTTGAAATATCAACTATTACATTTTTGGTTGAAAATTCGTTTTTTAGGTTGAAAATTTTTTTTTTCGGGTTAAAAATTCAGTCTTTGCTTCAAAGTTGTACTACTGTTTTGAAAGTTAATATTTTTGGTTAAAGATCCATAATTTTAGTGGCAAATACGTTTTTTACTGGTTAGAAATTAATGTTTTAAGCTGTAAGTTAAACTGTTTTGCAGAAATTTAATATTTTTTGCTTGAAAATTCAACTATTGGGTACAAAATTAAACTGTTTTATAGAAAATTGGTTTGTCAAATTGAAAATTAATGTTCTTGAATGACAATTTAACTACCTCAGATGAAACTTGAACTACTTTCTTAAAAGTTAACTTTTTTTATTGAAGATTCAGAATTTTTATTCTTTCAAATTAAAACTTAACTACTAAATTTTTGGTAAAAAATTGATATTTATTGGTTTGAAAATTTAACTATTTATTTAAAAATGTTTAGAAACCATAAATATATAAACTAAAAATTAATAAAATAAAATTTGGACTAGCATCACATCCACTGTTCAAACTAGTTGAAAACGTAGGTAATTTGTTGCAAATTCATCTATTTTGCCTTGAAAATGCAAAAATTTGATTGCAATTTTTTTTCTTTCTCGACTAACAAATTTTGTTTTGGTTGAAAATGCAACTGCTGGGTTGAAAATAATTCTGTTTTAGTAGAGGATTGTTGAAAATTCGTTTTTTTTTTTTTTTGTTAAAAATTAACTTTTCGGTTGAAAATTCAACTGTTTGGTAGAAAATTCGTATTTTTGGCTTGAAAATTCAACAATTTCTTTGAGACTTATTGGATTTTGCTGAAAATTCCTCTGATTTGATAAAAAATTAAACCTCAAAAAGGCAACTGTTACGCTAAAAATGACTCTCTTTTAGTTAAGGATTCAGGTATTTTTTTGAAAATTCGTTTTTTTTTTGAGTGAACTGTTTTTTATTTTACATTCAAATTTTTTTTTGAAATATTAAATATTACATTCTTTGCTGAAAATTTACTTTTGTTAAAAATTAACGTTTTTTTAATCGTCTTTTTTGGTACAAAATAAATTTTTTAGTTAACAATTCAACTATTTGGTCAGAAATGATTCTGGTGTAGTTGAGGAATCAAGTATTTTGTTCAGAATTCGGTTTTGTTGGTTGTTTTTGAGTGAACTACTTTTTATTTTAAATTCAAATATTTTTTGTTGTTGAAATATCAACTACATATTACATTTTTTATTGAAATTTTTTTTTGAAGTTAAAAATTCAACTCTTTGGTTCACAGTTGAACTACTTTTTTGAAAGTTAATTTTTTGGGTTGAAGATTCATAATTTTACTGACAAATTCGTTTTTTATTAAATAAAAATTAATTTTTAATTAAAAATTTATCTATTTTGTTAAAAATTCAACTGAATGGTTAAGTTGAAATTTCATACGTAGGGTTAAAAATTCAACTGCTTTACAGAAAATTCGTGCTTTTGGTTTGAAAATTTAACCATTTGGTTTTGTAGCAAATTCCTTTCTCAAATAAAAAATTAATGCTCTTGAATGAAAATTCAACTACTTCATTTTTTAATGCAAATTTATCCTTTTTAGTTTAAAAATTGAAATTGGTTGGAAATGATTCTGTTGTAGTCGAGGATTTAAGTATTTTTTGAAAATTCGTTTTTGTTGGTATTTTTTTTGTAAAGAACAGTTTTTTAAATTTTCAATTCAATTATTTTTCGTTAAAATATCAACTATTACGTTTTTTGTTAAAAATTCATCTTTTTTATTTGAAAATTTAACTCTTTGGTTGAAACTTGAACTACTTTCTCAGAAGTTTATTTTTTTGGCTAAAGATTCACAATTTTCATTTTTCCAAATAAAAATTTATGCAATCCGTTTTTAATAAAAAATTGATTTTTATTAGTAGAAAAATGTAACTATTTACAAATTTTTAGAAAGCACAAAAATATAAACTAAAAATTAAACAAATAAAATTTGGACAAACATCACATCCATTGCTTAAACGAATGTAATTTGTAATTATTAATTTGAAAACGTACGTAATTTTTAATTTGTAATTTGAAAACGTATGTAATTTTTAATTTGTAATTTAAAAACGTATGTAATTTGTTAAAAATTCATTTATTTTGGTAGCAAACTCATCTTGGTAGCAAAATCAACTATATGGCTAATAACTTACGTATTTTATTCAGAATTCGTTTTTTTTTAATAGAAAATTAATCTTCTATGTTGAAAATGTATCTTTTTGATTTATTAACATGTAATTTTAAGTTTGAAAAATCAATTTCCAACAAGAAAATAAAAACAAAATTTTAACTTGGGAAATGAATTTTCAACTAAAATTTTTAATCTTCAAATAAAAAAATTAATTTTTAACAAAGTAGTTAAGTTTTCAACCAATAAGTTAAATTTCATTTAAAAAAGGCGATTTCTTTATGAAACATGGAACACTTGACAAGTCGACCAAAAAAAATTAAAATTTTTAATTATAAATTATAAACAGTTGAATTCATCCAAAAAGGCGGATTTTCAATAATATAGATGAATCCTCAACCAGAACAGAATAATTTCCAACTAAATAGTTGCATTTTTATCCAAAAATAATTATTTATAATTTTTTTCGGTTGAGAATTAACTTTTATGTTTTAGAAATTCACCTTTCTGGGTTGAAAATTCAACTGTTTTATATCAAATGCATAGTTTTGGCTCAAAAATTCAATAATTTAGAAGAAAATTTAACTATTTGGTAGAAAAATTTTGTATTCTGTTCAAAATTCGTCTTTTTTGGTTAAAAATGCTACTGTTTGGTTGAAAATTTATCTGTTTTGGTAGACAAACTAATCTATTGAAAATTCGGCTTTTCTGGTTGATGATTCAACTACTTCATTGTAAATTAATTTTGTTGTTAGAAATTGATATTTTCATGTTGAAAATTCAAATGTTTTGTAAAAAATTCCTCATTTGGCTTAAAAAATTCAAAAATTTCGTAAAAAATTAAACTATTTGATATAAAAACTTTTTGGTTTAAAATTCATATTTTTGGTTTGATATTAAAATATTTTAGTAAAAAATTCAACTTTTTGGTTTAAAATTAAACTACTTATTTGAAAATTTAACTATATCGTAAAAAATTAATTTTTCAAGAGAAAAACTAATCCATTTTTGGTTGAAAATTGATATTTTGGACTAGAAAAATTCCGTTGACTCAAAAATTTAATAATTTTGTATAAAACTTAACTATTTGGTACAGAATTAAATTGTCCTATAGAAAAATTGTATTTTTTATTGAAAATTAACTCTTTCAAATAAAAATTTAACTTATATATTTTTGTTGTTTTTCAAAATGATCTTTTTTAAATTAGAGATTCAATAATTTAGTTAAAAATGTTTAGAGCAAAAAATAATATAAATTAAAAATTAATTAAACGAAATTTAGACTAACATCACATCCATTGTTTAAACTACTTAGTTGGAAATTCGTCTTTTTCATAGAAAATTTATCTTTTTTGTTGGAAATTCAGCTATTTAGCTGAAAGTAGAACTAATTTCTTGAAATTTTATTTTTTGAGTTAAACATTTATAATTTTAGTTGAAAATTAGTTTTTTATGTTAAAAATTAATTTTTTAATTGTAAGCTAAATTTTGTTGTTTTATTATATTATATTTTATTTCGTTACCTGTTTTGTTCAAAAATTCAACTGATTGGTTAAAATACAACTTTTTTGCTGAAAATTCATGTTTTCGGGATAAAAATCCAATTGTTTTACACAAAATTATTTTTTTATTTCTTGAAAATTGAACAGTTTGATAAAAAATTCAACTATTTGGTACAAAATTAAATTGTCTTGTAGAAAATTCGTTTATTCATTGAAAATTAATTCTCCTCCATAAAAATTTAACTGCTCCATGTTTGGTGAAAAATTGATCACATCCGTTGTTCAAACTATTTAGTTAAAAATTTATGTAATTTGTTCAAAATTAGTTTTTTTGGTAGAAGATTAATCTTCTTGGTTGAAAATGCAGCTATTTTCTTAAAAATGTATGTATTTAGTTGAAAAATCGTCTTTTCTGGTAGAAAATTACTCTTCTACGTTAAAAATTCAACTATTTGGTTAATTTTTTTTTAGAATTCATCTTTTCTGAAAGAAAATTAATCTTATTCGTTGAAAATTCGACCGTTTTGTACAAAATTCATCTTTTTTTCTTGAAAATTACTTTTTTTCTTGTCTAAAAATTTTGTATTTGATTAAAAATTCCACTATGTTGTTAAACATTCATGTTTTTGGTTTTAAAATTCATCTTTTTCTGTAGAATTTTGATCTTTTTCGGTTGTAAATGCAACTAGCTGGGTGAATATATATTTTGTTGAAAATTCGTCTTTGTTGAGTTAATCTAACTGTTTATTTTAAATTAAAATCTTTTTGTGATGAAAAATCAAATCTCTTGAGATTGAAAATTTAACTCCTTGGTTAAAAGTTCAACTACTATCTTAAAATTTTGCTTTCTTGATTGAAAATTGACTTTTTTTGTTTGAAATTATTTTTTTTTTTAACTGAAAAATTAACTATTTTGTTGCAAATTCGTTTTCTTTATTCAAAATTAATTTTTTTGGTTTAAAATTTATATTTTTGTTTGAAAATTTAACTATTTGGTTAAAAAATTAATGTAATTTGTTGAGAATTTATCTTTTTTAGTGAAAAATTAATTTTTTTATATGAAATTCATCTCATCTGGTGGAAAGTACATATTTTTTTATTAAAAATGCAACTGTTTGGTTAAGAACGTATGTAGTTTCTTAAAAATTCGTCTTTTCTGATAGAAAATTAATCTCCTTGTTTAAAAATTTAACTGTTTAGTTAAAAATTTATGTATTTTGTTAAGAATTCATCTTTTTTGGTAAAAAATTTATCTTTTGTGTTAAAAAATCGTCTTTTTGGTAGAAAATTAACCTTCTTGGTTGAAAATTAATCTTCTTGGTAGAAAATTCGACTATTAGTTTAAAATTTCTGGAAGAAAATTACTTTTCTTGGTTAAAAATTGAACTTTTTGGTTAAAAATGACAGTATTTTACTGAAAGTTAGTCTTTATTGTAGAAAATTAATCTTTTGCGATGGAAATTCGACTTTTTTCGTTTAAAATTATTCTTTTTAACTGAAAATTTAACTATTTTGTTGCAAATTCGTCTTCCTTATTCAAAATTCATTTTTTTTGGTTAAAAATTCAACTATGTGGTTACAAATTTTTGTACTTTTCTCAAAAGTTCGTCTTCTCTGATATAAAATGAATTTTTTTGCTTAAAAATTTAACTATTTAGTTAAGAGCTTTATGTAATTTGTTGAAAATTTATCTTTTTTAGTAAAAAATTAATTTTATTGATATGAAAATTCATCTCTTCTAGTGAAAAGTTCATATAATTTTATTGAAAATGCAACCAGTGTTTTGTTAATTTTTCATCCTTTCTAGTAGAAAATTAATCTTTTGTGTTGAAAAATCATCTTTTTGGTAGAAAATTAGACTTCTTGATTGAAGATTAATCTTCTTGGTTGAAAATTCAACTATTTGGTCAAAATTTTTAGTAGAAAATTACGCTTCTTAGTGAAAAATAAAACTTTTTGATTAAAAATGACAGTATTATGTTGAAAGTTAGTCTTTTTTGTAGAAAATTTTTTTTTGCGATGGAAATTCGTCAATCTGGTTAAAAATTCTACTTTTTTTGTGAAAATTTAATTTTTTTAACTGAAAATCCAACTATGTTGTTGCGAATTCGTTTTATTTTTTCAAAATTATTCTTTTTGGTCAAAAATTAAACTATTTGGTTGAAAATGTATGTACTTTTCTTGAAAATTCGTCTTTTTGGTAGAAAATTAATCTTTTTGTTTGAAAATTTAACTATTTGTTTAAGAATTTATGTACTTTGTTAAGAAAACATTTTTTTTCTAGAAAATTATTTTTCTTGATCTAAAAATTCATCTCTTCTGTTGGAAAGTTCATATTTTTTTATTAAAAATGCACCTGTCTGGTTAAGAACACATGCAATTTCTTGAAAATTTGTCTTCTATGATAGAAAATTGATTTGTTTGTTTTAAAATTTAACTATTTGGTTAAAAATTGATGTACTTTGTTAAGGACTCACCTTTTTGGTAGAAAGTCCATCTTTTTGTTCGAAAATTCAACTATTTGGTTAAAAATTTATGTATGTTGTTGAAAATCCATTTCTTTGCAGAAAATTAATTTTCTTGATATGAAAATTCATTTCTTCTGTTAGAAAGGTCTTTTTTTTATTAAAAATGCATCTCTTTCTTTAAGAACGTATGTAGTTTCTTGAAAATTCGTCTTCTCTGATAGAAAATTAATCTTTTTCTTTGAAAATTTAACTATTTGATCACAAATTTATGTGTTTTGTTGATAATTTATCTTTTTTGTAGAAAATTAATATTTTTGGTTCAAATTCGTCTTTTCTGGTAAAAAATTAGTTTTCTAGGTTGAAAATTTAGCTTTTTGGTTAAAAATTTCAGTATTTTGTTGAGAATTCATCTTTCCTGGTATAGAATTCATCTTTTATATTAAAAAATCGTATTTTTGGTAGAAAATTAACCTTTGTAGCTTAAAAATTAATCTTCTTGATTGGAAATGCAACTATTTGGTTACATTTTTTGTAAAAAATTATTTTTTTCGTTTGAAAATGAAACTTCAGTTGAAAATGTCCGTATTTGGTTGAAAGTCATTTTTTTTTTTGCATAAAATTAATATTTTGCAATGGAAATTCGTGTATTAGGTTGAAAATTTAAAAATATGGTTGAAAGTTAAACTATTTTGCATGAAGCTAATTTTTTTAATATTAAAAATGCAATTGTTTTGTTGACACTTAATCTGTCGAAATTCAGAAAATAGTGCTAAAAAAAGTGTCAAATAGTGTCATAAGTGTGAGTCCAAGGCCTGGAAAGTAACTTTTGCTTACCTCTCCATAAATTTTAAATGTGCACGAATTTTCTTCCAACTCTATATTAGTAATTCCGTCGACTTTCCTGGCCTGTTGGATATTTGCCCCGTGAGCACCAATAGCTAAACCCATTAGATCTTCTCGAACGTTGAACTCGTCCGTGTACCTAAACAATCAAATAAATTTTGGTTGAAATCAAAACGGAAAAATTTTTCAATAGTCATCTCCGAAATTGCAAACAGGCTGGCCTTTTTAATCAAGGAAAAAAATTACTGGTCATTTCCCGGTTCACAAAAATTATTCACGGTCATAGAATTTTAAAGATTCAATCTCTTCAAGCTAACGATTTTGTCACTTGAAGTTATAAAAACTGAACTGTTATTTAAAAATTTTATTTAAATTAATTTTTTTTTTTATTTCCGATAAACTGCAAAATTTTTAACATTTATAAATTGTACAGTTTAAGGAACCAATTCAAAAAATATAAATCCACGACATTACTTTCAATTTTCTAAAACGAAGATTCAATTAATAAATTTTAAATTTTCAAAAATGTATCACTTGGAAAAATTTAAAGCTAAAAAAATTACAAATTGAACGATTACAATTTTTTTTTACTGAACATTTTTCAAATTAGAAGTTAAATTATTTTTATTTTTAGCAGTTTCAAATCAATAATTGTTCAATTGTTATTTATACATCTAAATTTGTTTCTGTTTTGGAATATTTTGAAACATTCTCTTAAAATTGTTTTTTTTTTCAAAATAAAAAATAATTTCAAATTTTCCCAGGTATATCACTGAAAATTTTTTTATTACCCTAAAAACTTAAAAAATTATTAAATATCTTTAAAATCTTTTTAAAAATTTTATTATTTTTTAAATCCGTTCAAAAATTCTAAATATCTTTTTTAAAATTAATCTAATTTTTCCTATTTTTTTTAAATCCATGCTATCATTTTCAATGCTCTAAACTGAAGAATGAATCAACAAATTCGTAAATTTTCAAAATTATATTACTTGAAGCAATTTTAAGTTAGAAAAAAAATTAAAAGATAACAATATTTATACATCTAAATTTGTTTCTGTTTTCAAATATTTTGAAATATTCTCGTAAAATTGTTTTTTTTTCAGAATAAAAAATTATTTCACACTTTCGCAGGAATAACAAAAATATTTTTTTATTATCTGAAATTCAAATTTTCAATTATTTTTTAAATCTTTTAAAAACTTCTGAATATTTATATTAATATTTATATTAATATTTTTAAATGGTCTCTTCAAATTAATTTTTCAAACTAAAAAATTATGTTTAATTTTCCTAGGAATTTTGATGAATTAAAACCTTTTTTTAAACCTTTCAAAATACTTAAAAAGCTTCTCAATTTCTCGTTCAAAATCTTAAAAATCTACGTTTTTTTAATCATTTTTTGAAATCTTTTTCAATTTAATTTTCAAAAATTTTTCCAAAACTTATAAAATATCTTTTAAAATGATTAGAATTTTTCTTGAAACTTAATAAATCTTAGAAAATTACAAAAATTCTATAAATTTTCCAAATTATTTTGTACAATTTTAGAAATCTTTTGAAATATTCTCTTACAATTAAATCTTCAAAATAAAAAAAAATCATTTTCAACTTTCCTAGGAATCTTAATAAATAAAATTTTTTTGTAACCTTTCAAAACGCTTAAAAAGCTACTGAATTTTCTTGTACGAAACTTTCAAAAATCGACATTTTGTTTAACATTTTTTGAAATCTTCAAGTTTTTAATAATTTTTATATCTTTTTAAAACTTTTAAATATCTCCTTCACTTACTCAATTTTCTTCTAAATTAATAATTGTTCAATAGTTTTCTATTTGTCAAAATTTGTTTTTGTTTTGAAAACTTTTTAAATAATCTTTTGAAATTACTTTTTCAAGCGAAAAAAAACATTTTAAATATTACCAGGAATCTTAAACAAATTTTTTTACCTTAAAATCTTTTAATATGCTTAAAAAGCTTCGAAATTTTATTTCAAAATGTTCAAAAATCTAATTGTAAAACTGTCATTTCTACATCAAAATTCAAGAAATTTACTTACAAATTTTTTTTTTTAATACAACAATTAGAACTGTAATTTTGTTTAATTAAAATTCTTAAAATTTTTAGACTAAAGCAACATTTTAATAGGGTTTGAAATTTCATAAAAGCGTTTAATTTTATGCACCTATTATAATTGCAAATTATTTAAAAATTGGAAATATTTTATTAACTTTAAATCGGAGGTTTACATTTCTAAAATAATTATTGTTTAATTTTTAATACTTAAAAGTTGAGTTCAGTCAAAAAAAAAAACGCTATTAAGTTTTAATTCTTCAAGTCTTCAAAACTGCAATTTAAAATTCTTTAAATTAAAAATAATTTAAAGTAAAAGATTTAAAAATTAAGAATTGTAAGATCAATGATATAATGATTTCCTGATTTCCTGGTCCAGCGGCCACCTCGTGAAAGTTTTCCAATTTTTTATCTTTGTACATAATTTTAAAATTAAATTACTTTTCAATAAAAAGAGAAAAAATCTTGAAAAAGGGACTAGAGGATAAAAAAAGGTTCGCCAGTTCTAGAGGGTTTGAAACCTAAAAAATTGGATAACTATTTTCGAAAAAAAAAAAACGAGATGAAAGATAATTCCATATTGTTGAGAGCACAATTTGTAGAGGCGTTATTTCTTTATTTTCTTTTTGACTATTTTGGACCTTTCAATTTAGAACTTCAAAGACAATATTTACATGCAACTTCCATACAATATTTATTTTATAATAAACAATTACTTTTAACTCAAATATTAAGCTCATGCAATTGATAGGTAGGGAAATTTTCTTTATTCAAGCAAAAGCAAAGCATTTTTATATTGATAAAAACTAATTAATTAAATTAAGAGTTATATTAAAAAAAAAAAATTAATTTCCACTTGTTAGTTTCGATTTTTTGAGGATGAAAATACCTAATGAGAGCTGTAAAAAAAATTTAAATACATAGTCTTGACTATAATTAATGTAATTTATGAAGAACATTCTGTAACACATTTATACAATTAATACAGAAAATTGCAAACCATTTCTAAGGGAAAACAGGGAGTCTAGCGTTTCTTAAAAAAAATCCAGCAATTTTCCAGGTCTTACAGTAAAAAAAAAATTAATTTTCCCAGATACCTTTTTTCACAGTAGAAAAATACTTTTCACTGAACATAGTTTTTCTAGTGATTGTTTTTTTTTTATCAGGGTAAACAATTACGACGCTACAATCGAAAATAATTCTGAGTTTCATCTATTTTTTTAACTTTAGCAACAATTTTTAAACTTTTTTAAAATCCAATCATTTTTTGCTGTTTATATAATAACAGCAAGTTCAATTCCGTGTGTAATTAACTTTTTTTTATTAGATACGGCTGAAATTTGACTAAGTTCTCGAATTTTAAGCTAATTTAAGTTTAAATTTCAATAAAATAATTTAATTTTCAAGAAAATAGTTGAATTTTTTGTAAAATTGTTGAATTTTAAATCTACTATGATGCATTTTTAACCAAATGATCGAATTTTATAAAAAAAAAAATTAAACTTCAACCAGACAGTAGCATTTTCAACGAACTCATTGAATTTTTTTAGAAAGAAGCTTAATTTTTAAAAACAAAAAAGTGATTTTTGAATACAGAAGAAAGAATTTTTAGTTTAAATATAGACGAATGATCAACAAAACAGTTGAGTTTTCAAAAAAAGGATAAGTTTTTAGCAAAATACTTGAATTTTCAATAAAATAGTTAAATTTTTAACAGAAGACTGGAATTTTCTACTACAAAAATCAACTTTCAACCAAATAGTCGAATTTTTAAACAAAAATATTTAACTTTGATCAAAAATAGTTGAATTTTCTACAAAAAGATGAACTTTTAATGAAAAGTTAAATAGTTGATATTTAAAACAAAAAAACTTCAACAAAATAGTAAATTTGCAACCAAAGAGCTGAATTTGCAAAAAATTAAATCTTCAACAAAATAGTTGAATTTTTAACCAAATAATTGATTTTTCATCATTCAAAGATGAATTCTTAACCAACACGACGAATTTTCCACCAATAATACAAATTTTCA
>JAUELO010000179.1:7435631-7449215 GCA_032357855.1 Amphibolips quercusostensackenii | reverse complement strand
ATAAAGTTGAAGAGCTCATGAGTCAAGAGTGATTTACTAGCAGTACAACACAGCCCGACATCGAAGTTCAAGGGATAGCGAAATCGGTGAGGGATATTTTATTTTCACACGAAAAAATAAAGGAAGATTTCTTGAGGATGAGGATAAGGGTTAGGACAAAACGTTTCAGGACGCAAACCAAAATCACGCCCTGTCAAATGAGACATGGCGTCGAAGGAAGCCGCGTTACCTCGGGAACTTTTGAGGGCCGCGCTTCCGCAAAGTACGAGCGTCGATTCGATCATTTTACAACTGCCTCGCGCCCCGGAGATTCGGCCACCTGAGGCGATGTCGTTTTGCCCGACTTTTTGTATACTTTTCACAGAACGAACCTTATAATATGCTCCGTTTTCGCCGCATACTTCGACTGCGAGATCCTCCATCTTGCTTTTGTGTGACGGCGTGACGGCTCGCCTCCTTTGAGAGGCATGCTGACGAGCGAGGCTGCGGAGTCGCTCGAGGCCAATGAGAGCGCGAGGTGATTGGAGAGGACGGCTCATTGGGTGGCGCCATCTTGGAAAAGGTAAGGGATTTGAATTTTACTGGGGGGAGTTCCCGCGCTTTGGATTTTGGATTGTACCGGTGGTCTAGAGGAAAAAACCAATAGGAGGGGAAAGTATCTTTCTTTTCAACTTTTCGAGAATTCGAGTTTTCTGATTTTCTGGTTTTTTGCATTACTGGTACAGTAGGGCTCTTTTTTTATTTGGTATAGAATTCTTTGTTTTTCAATTTAAATTTCAGTTTCCGAATTAAAATAATTTTTTTTTTATTGTTATGTATTAATAAATAGATAGGGGTTGTTTGCAATTTGTTCTTTAGTATTGTCAGTTTGTTTTTAAATTTATATTTACATAATTTTTTCTGGGATTCTTGAGAACATTTGAAAAGACTTGTTTAAGATTTCAAATGTGTGGTTAAAGGATTTAGAAAATTTGTTTATTTAAAAATGGAACGACTGAAAAAACCCAAAAAATAAAATTTGCGAGGGATAAAATTTCCGAATAATAAAATTCTTAAATAATGAAATTCCCGAATTGTAAAATTTCCAAATAATAAAATTATCAAATTAGAAATTTCCGAAATAATAAAATTCCCAAATTGAAAAATTCCTGATTTGTGGCATTCCCTAATTGGAAAATCCCCAAATCATAAAATTCCAGAATCATAAAATTCGCGAATGATGAAATTCCCATATAATACAATTCTCAGACAATAACATTACCAAATAATAAAATTACCAAATAATAAAATTCCCGAATTGGAAAATTCCAAATAATAAAATTCCCAGACTATAAAATTCTCGAATGATAAAATTTCTTGATAATAAAAATTCTGAATAATAAAATTCCCAGATAATAAAAGTCCGAAAAAATAAACTTCACAAATAATAAAATTTCTAGATGATAAAATTCCCGAACAATAAAATTCCTATAAAATAAAATTTTTGAATAATAAAATTTCCGAATAATGAAAGTCTCGAAAAATAAAATTCCTGTATAATAAGATTTCCGAATAATTAAATTCCCAAATAATAAAATTTCTGAATAATAAAATTCCCAGATAACAAAAGTCCGAAAAAATAAAATTCCTAGATGATAAAATTCCCAAACAATAAAATTCCTATAAAATAAAATTTTTGAATAATAAAATTTCCGAATAATAAAAGTCCCGAAAAATAAAATTCCTTTATAATGAAATTCCTGAATAATACAATTTCCAAATAATAAAATTCCTGAATTGGAAAATTCCCGAATAATAAAATTTTCAAATGATAAAATTTCTGAATAATAACATTCCCAGATAATAAAAGTCCGAAAAAATAAAATTCCCGAATAATAAAATTCCTAGATGATAAAATTCCGGAACAATAAAATTTCTATAAAATAAAATTTTTGAATAATAAAAGTCCTGAAAAATTAAATTCCTGTATAATGAAATTTACGAATAATACAATTTCCAAATAATAAAATTCCTGAATTGGAAAATTCCCGAATAATAAAATTTCCGAATGATAAAATTTCTGAATAATAAAATTACCAGATAATAAAAGTCCGAAAAATAAAATTCCCGAATAATAAAATTCCTAGATGATAAAATTCCCGACCAATAAAATTTCTATAAAATAAAATTTTTGAATAATAAAAGTCCTGAAAAATTAAATTCCTGTATAATGAAATTCCCGAATAATACAATTTCCAAATAATAAAATTCCTGAATTGGAAAATTCCCGAATAATAAAATTTCCTAATGATAAAATTTCTGAATAATAAAATTCCCAGATAATAAAAGTCCGAAAAAATAAAATTCCCGAATAATAAAATTCCTAGATGATAAAATTCCCGAACAATAAAATTTCTATAAAATAAAATTTTTGAATAATAAAATTTCCGAATAATAAAAGTCCCGAAAAATAAAATTCCTGTATAATGAAATTCCAGAATAATACAATTTCCAAATAATAAAATTCCTGAATAATAAAATTCCCAAATAATAAAATTTCTGAATAATAAAATTCCCAGATAACAAAAGTCCGAAAAAATAAAATTCTCGAAAAATAAAATTCCTAGATGATGAAATTCCCGAACAATAAAATTTCTATAAAATAAAATTTTTGAATAATAAAATTTCCGAATAATACAATTTCCAAATAATAAAATTCCTGGATTTGAAAATTCCCGAATAATAAAATTTCCAAATAATAAAATTTCTGAATAATAAAATTCCCAGATAATAAAAGTCCGAAAAAATAAAATCCCCGAATACTAAAATTCCTAGATGATGAAATTCCCGAACAATAAAATTTCTATACAATAAAATTTTTGAATAATAAAAGTCCCGAAAAATTAAAATCCTGTATAATGAAATTTCCGAATAATACAATTTCCAAATAATAAAATTCCTGAATTGAAAAATTCCCGAATAATAAAATTCTTAAATAATAAAGTTTTTGAATAATAAAATTCACTAATACCTAATAAAATTTCTAAAAAATATAATTCTCAAATTAGAAAATTCCTAAATAATAAAAATCCGAATTTACAAATTCCCGATATGTAAAATTACATAATTGGACAATTCTCAAATAATTAAATTTCCAGATAATACAATTTCTGAATAATTAAATTTTCTAATAATAAAATTCCCTGAAAATTATATTCCCAAATTATAAAATTCCCAGAATATAAAAGTCTTGAGTTAATAATATTCGCAGATAATAAAACTTGCGTAAAATAAAATTTTTCAATCAAAAAAATCTCCTAATAATACAAGTCCCTAATAATAAAATTCCTAAATAATAAAATTTCCAAATAATAAAATTTCCAAATAATAAAATTCCTGAAATGGAAAATTCCCAAATTATAAAATTCTTGAACAATAAAATTTCAGAAAAATAAAAATTTTTGAATAATAAAATTCCCAGAAAATAAAATTTCCGAATGATGAAATTACCGAATAATAAGATTTCCAAATTATAAAAGTCCCAAATAATAAGATTTCCGAATTTGAAAATTAGCGAATAATAAAATTGACCAATAATAAAATTACCGAATGATCAAATTTTGAATAATAAAATTCGCCAATTAAAAAATTTTCTAATAATACAAGTCCCTAATGATAAAATTCCTGAATAATAAAATTCCCAAATAATGAAATTTCCAAATAATAAAATTCCTGAAATAAAAAATTCCCAAATTAGAAAATTCTTGAACAATAAAATTCCCAGAAAATAAAATTTCCGAATGATAAAATTCCCCAATAATAAGATTGCCAAATTATAAAAGTCCCAAATAATAAGATTTCCGAATTCGAAAATTGGCAAATAATAAAATTTACGAATGATAAAATTACCGAATGATCAAATTCCCGAATAATAAAATTCTCCAATTAAAAAATTTTCTAATAATACAAGTCCTTAATAATAAAATTCCTGAATAATAAAATTTCCAAATAATAAAATTTTCAAATAATGAAATTCCTGAAATGGAAAATTCCCAAATTATAAAATTCTTGAACAATTAAATTTCAGAAAAATAAAATTCTTGAATAATAAAATTCCCAGATCCGAATAATAAAATTCCCGGATAATAAGATTTCTGAATTATAAAAGTCCCAAATAATAAGATTTCCGGATTTGAAAATTGGCGAATAATAAAATTGACCAATAATAAAATTACCGAATGATAAAATTCTCCAATTAAAAAATTTTCTAATAATACAAGTCCCTAATAATAAAATTCCTGAATAATAAAATTTCCAAATAATAAAATTTCCAAATAATGAAATTCCTGATATGGAAAATTCCCAAATTATAAAATTCTTGAACAATAAAATTTCAGAAAAATAAAATTCTTGAATGATAAAATTTCCAGATCTGAATAATAAAATTCCCGGATAATAAGATTTCCAAATTGTAAAAGTCCCAAATAATAAGATTTCCGAATTTGAAAATTGGCGAATAATACAATTGACCAATAATAATATTACCGAATGATCAAATTCCCGAATAATGAAATTTGCCAATTAAAAAATTTTCTAATAATACAAGTCCCTAATGAGAAAATTCCTGAATAATAAAATTCCCAAATAATAAAATTTCCAAATAATAAAATTCCTGGAATGAAAAATTCCTAAATTATAAAATTCTTGAACAATAAAATTTCAGAAAAATAAAATTTTTGAATAATAAAATTTCAGAAAAATAAAATTCTTGAATAATAAAATTCCCAGAAAATAAAATTTCAGAATAATAAAATTCCCGAATAATAAGATTTCCAAATTATAAAAGTCCTAAATAATAAGATTTCCGAATTTGAAAATTAGCGAATAATAAAATTGACCAATAATAAAATTACCGAATGATCAAATTCCCGAATAATAAAATTCGCCAATTAAAAAATTTTCTAATAATACAAGTCCCTAATGAGAAAATTCCTGAATAATAAAATTCTCAAATAATAAAATTTCCAAATAATAAAATTACTGAAATGAAAAATTCCCAAATTATAAAATTCTTGAACAATAAAATTTCAGAAAAATAAAATTCTTGAATAATAAAATTCCCGAATAATAAGATTTCCAAATTATAAAAGTCCCAATAATAAGATTTCCGAATTTAAAAATTGGCGAATAAAAAAATTTTACGAATAATAAAATTACCAAATAATCGAATTCCCCAATGATAAAATTTACAAATAAAAAATTCTCGAATTAGAAAAATACCAATAATAAAAAAATCACCATATAATGAAATTTCTGAATAATTAAATTCCATAATAATAAAAATTTCCTGTTAATAAAATTGCCGAATAATAAAATTCCTAAATAGTAAAATTACCGAATAATAAAATTTCCAAATAATCAAATTCTTAAATTGGAAAATTCCCAAATAATAAAATTACCAGATAATAAATTTTTTAAATAATTGAATTCCCAAAAAATAAACTTCTCTGATGATAAAATTCTGAAATAATGAAATGATAGGATGATATAATTCCTAAATGATAAAATTCGCGAATGATAAAATATCCGAATGATAAAAGTCCTGAAAAATAAATTTCCCGAATAATAAAATTTTCGAATAATAAAATTTCCAAATAATGAAATTCCTGAACTGGAAAATGCCCAAATAATAAAATTCGTAAACCATAAAATTACCGAATAATAAAATTGACCAATGACCAAACTCCCAGATAATGAAATTCCCAAATAATTAAATTCCTGAATAATCCAATTTTCAAATAATCAAATTATCAAATTAGAAAATTCCCAAATAATGAAATTCCCAGATAACAAAAGTCCGGAATAATAAAATTTCCAAGTGATGAAATTCCCGAATAATAAAATTCCCAAATAATAAAATTCTTTAACAATAAAATTTCCGAAAAATAAAATTCTCGAATAATGAAACTCCCAGATAATACAATTCCCGAATAATAAAATTCTCAAATAATGAAATTTCCGAAGCATAAAATTTCTAAATAATACAATTTCTGAATTGGAAATTTCGCGAATAATCAAATTTCCATATAATAAAATTTCCAAATAATAGAATTCTTTAACCATAAATTTTCCGAATAATAAATTCCCAGATAATAATATTTCCGAGTAATGAAATTCCCAAATGATTAAGTTCCCAGATAATGAAATTCCCAAATAATTAAATTTCTGAATAATCAAATTTTTAAATAATAAAATTCTCAAATTAGAAAATTCTCCAATAATAAAATTCCTAGGTAACAAAAGTCCGGAATAATAAAATTTCCAGGTGATGAAATTCCTGAATAATAAAATTCCCGCAAAATAAAATTCTCGAATGATAAAATTGACAAACAATAAAAGTCCCGAATGATAAAATTCCTAAATAATTAAATTTTCGAATAAAAAAATTTTTAAATAATAAAATTCCTGAATTGGAAAATTCTCGAATAATAAAATTCCGAAATAATTAAATTCTTTAAGAATAAAATTTCTGCATAATAAAATTCTCGAATAATGAAAATCCCAGATAATAAAATTTCCGAATAATGAAATTTCCGAATAATAAAATTCCTAAATTGGAAAATTTGCGAATAACAAAATTCCCAAATGATGAAATTCTTTAACAATAAAATTCCTGAATAATAAAATTCCCGAAAAATAAAATTCTCAAATAATAACATTGCCAAATAATAAAAGTCCCAAATAATAAAATTCCTGAATGATAAAATTTTCTAATAGTAAAATTTTTAAATGATAAAATTCCTGAATTGGAAAATTCCCGAATAATAAAATTCCTAAATTATAAAATTCTTTAACAATAAAATTTCTGACTGAAAAAATTCTCGAATAATGAAATTCCCAGATAATAAAATTCCCCAATGATAAAATTTTCAAATAAGAAAATTTCCGAATTGGAAAATTTTTGGATAAAAAAAATCCCGAATTGGAAAATTCATGATTAATAAAATTTTTGAATTATAAAATTCCTGAATCGGAGAATTGATAAATTAAAAAATTCTCGAATAATAAAATTCCGAAGTAATAAAGTGTCCAAATTATAAAATTCCCGAATGATAAATTCCCAAATAATGAAATTCTCTAATGATAAAATTACCAAACAATAAAATTCCCAAATAATAAAATTCCCGATTTCGAAAATTCCCAAATAATAAAATTACCAAATAATAAAATTTTTTAACAGTGTAATTATCGAATGATAAAATTCTCCAATAATGAAATTCCCAGATAATTAAATTCCTGTAAAATAAAATTCTTGAATAATAAAATTTTCGAATAATAAAAGTCCCAAATGATAAAATTCCTGAATAATAAAATTTCCAAATAATAGAATTTCCAAATAATTAAATTCCTGAATTGGAAAATTCCGGAATCAAAAAATTCCCAAATAATAAAATTATTTAACAATATAATTATAGAATAATAAAATTTGCAAATAATAAAAGTCCCGAATAATAAGATTCCTGAAGTTGAAAATTCGCGAATAATAAAATTTACGAATGATAAAATTCCCGAAGGATCAAATTTCCAGATAATAAAATTCCTGAATAATGAAATTTCCAAATAAAAAAATTCCCGAATTGGAAATTTCGAAAAAAAAACGAATTGGAAAATTCACGATTAATACAATTCCTGAATTATAAAATTCCCGAATCGGAGCATTCACGAGTTGAAAAATTTTTTGAATGATAAAATTCCGAAATAATAAAATTTCGAAATCATAAAATTTACGAATAACAAAATGTCTGAATAATAATAGTCCAGAATTAGTATAATTTCCTAATAATAAAATTCCTAAATTTGAAAATTTCTGAATAATAAAATTCAAGAATAATAGAATTTCTGAATAATGAAATTCCCGAATAATAAAATTCCAAAAAACAAAATTCTCTAATAATAAAATTCAGGAATAATGAAATTCCCTAATAATAAAATTCCTGAATAATCAAAGTAGAAATAATAAAATTCCCGAATTGAAAAATTTGCGAATAAAAAGATTCCTCAATTTAAAAATCCACGATTATAAAATTCCTGAATAATAAAATAACCGAATAATAAAATTCCCAAATAATAAAATATACAAATAACAAAAATTCTCGAATTGGAAAATTTTCAAATTGGAAGATTCGCAAATAATAAAGTTCCCGAATAATAAAATTCCCGATTTCAAAAATTTTGGAATTGTAAATTTCCTGCCGCAAATTATTTTTCGGTAATTTTGCAATTTGGTAATATTATAAACTGTTTGAAAATTTTATTATTTGAAAATTATTCAATTCAAAATTTTTATGTTCCGGCAATTTTATAATTTTGGGCAATTATTTTACTATTCGAATTTTCTAATTCGGGAATTTCACAATGTAGGGAATTTTATTTTTCGAGATTTTTCAGTCGTCTCTTAAAAATTAATTTTCCAACAAAAAAATTCTTAAAAATTTTTCCATTGATTTAAAAAAAAAAGGTTTTTATTTTGAAACCTTTAAAAATTTCAAAAATCTGAAACATTTTTTTTCGGAATCTTCCAAAATCTAAATTTTGTTTTAAATTTCATGAACTTATAGAAGCTTCAAAAAAATATATAAAAATATTTGTTTACTTTTCAGACATATTTTTAAATGAAAGAAAAATTAAAGAATTGTCGCAAAATCTTCCAGATTTTTCTTGGAACATTTAGAAATCTCCTAAAAAGTTCAGAATCTTTTTAAATTGTTTTTTAAAAACTAATTTTTCAACAAGAAATTATAAAAGATTTTTCCAGGGATTTAAAAAAAGTTACTCTCTTAAAGCCTTTTGAAATTCTTGAAAATTGTCTTAATTTTTTGAAATCTTCAAAGGTCTAAATTATGTTTTAAATTTCATGAATTTTCAGAAGTTTCGAAAAAATTTAAAAATATTTTATTACTTTTTTAATCTGAAAAATGTCTGAATATCTTTTAAAATGATTAACTTTTATTTTAGGATTTTTTTAGATTAAGTTTCAAGTTTTTATGATTTCAAAATATACAAAAAATAATCTATACAATTTTAAGACAATTTTTTTAAATTTTGCAGTATTTAAAAGAAATAGAAAAAGGAATAGGATTTAGAAAAAATAGATTTTAAAAAAATAGAAAATTTTCTAAGAAATTTGAAATTAAGTTTTTATCTTGAAAAAGTAATTTAAAGGGATTATTTTTAAATATTTCAAAACATCTTAAATAATTTTTAAAAAAAATTTAAGAATCTAGAGGATTCTGAGGAAATTTTGTTGCTTTGCAAAATTGCAGAATTTTAGGAAGAATCCGAGTAACATAGTTCAAAGTTTTCGGAGTTTTGAAAAAATCTTCAATGATAAATTCTTTTGAGATCCATGGCAAAATTTGGAAAAATTTTTATTTAAAAAAACAGTCTATAGAGAAAGCGTAAAGAGATTTTAGAAAATCGTAAAAAAAAAGAAATTTTTTAAGATGAGATTCCGAAAAAATATTCAGGAGCTTTTTAATAATAATTTTTATAATAATTTTTTATAATTTAAAGAAAATTTGTACATTTTCTTAAAAACTACTTTTTGAAATCTTTAGATGTTTTAAATTATTTTTGAACATCTCTTAAACTTACTCGAAATTTTTCTAAAATTTTGTAATCTTGCAAAATTCAAAATTAAAAAATTGCATTTGAATCTTGCATTTTTTTCTTGCAATTTTCAGAATCTCCTTAAAAGTTTAGAATATTTTCAAATTGTCTTTACGAATTAATGTAAGAAAAAAATTATATAAATTTTTCTAGGGATTGAAAAAAATGTTGATATTCTCTTAGAACCTTTCAAAATTCTTAAAATTCTTCTAAATTTTTTGCTCGAAATCTTCCAAAATCTGAATTTTTCTAAATTTCATGAAATCTTTTGAAGTTCTAAATTGTTTTTGATCTTTTCAAAACTTCTAAATATCTTTTGAACTGACTTGAAATTTTTAAATCTTACACAAATTAAAAAAGTGCCTTAAAATCTTCCATATTGTTTTTAAACATTTTTGGAAATCTTTTTAAAATTCCTTTGAAAATTAATATTTCAAAATAAATTTACTTAAAATTTTTCTAGGTATCTTAAAAAAATTTTTGGTTCTTTTGAAACCTTTCAAAATCCTAAAATAGATTCGAAATGTTATTTAAAAATGTTCTTTTTAAAAATGAGTCGAATATTAAATTCTGAAAAATTAAAGGAATTGCCTTAAAATCTTCTAGAGTACTTTCATAATTTTGTGAATCTTTTAAAATGTTTTTAAATATTGTCTTAAAATTAATTTTTTAACTCAATGCACCCTTCAAATCATGGATATCCAAATTAGCGATAACACTCAACGTCCACCCACCTCTACAGTCTCGGACCAAAAAGATCCAGTAAACTACCCCAGCAAGAAGGCTTGCATTAAAAGGTATTAAAAATTTTGAATTTCTAAGAATGCCTTTTCTGTCCTTCGTTTCTTAATTCTCATTAGTTGGCGAAAATAATAAGATTCCAATCCCTTCTAAAGCCGATCGGAGCAGCCAAACGTAACCTCAAATAAATTAAAAACACAATTTTCGCTTGAAGCATTAGAACGCTCTCCAAAAGCATGAATTTTTCATAATCTAGTAGGATTGTACGCAAGAATACATCTCTTCATCGCAAAATATTCGCTTTGTTCATATATTAAAAATTACAAAAATATAAAATCATGTTAAAAATTTTAAAAATTATTTTTCTCTATAGCCATCTGTGTAAAAATTAATTCCGACATCGTAAAATGACTGATGCTGTGTTTTAAAAAGATTTCTACCTCATTATTATTTGAAAAATAGTTAATAAAAATATCGAAATGAGCTAAATTAAGAGGGATTAAAATTTTTATATTTCTTCGTTGCTTCGTGGTATACAAAAGTATTCAAAAAAATATTGTTGCACTGGATACACAAAGGGATTCAATTTAAGAGATAACTTCTAGTGATGTGAAGATTCAAAACAGGAGTAAAAAATGGGGATCGAGAAGTATTTAATATTTGTTACATTACCACTGAATATATACAATTTTCCAATACTTTTAAATGCAAGCCTTTTTACCGGGTACAAGAAAGACTTGTAAAGTAAAATTTAAATTATTTATGAGATTTTCTCCTTGAAAATAAATGTTCGATTTTAATTTCAAGGAAAGGAATTTTTTTTAATCATTTTAAATAAATACGCCAACGGTAACTAATCAGGTTGACACTTCCCGATGGGTCATTTGCTCTTCCGTTGATGGTCGAGATGCGTGAAAACAAGATGATCGTATTGACTATCCCGAAAGAACACCTTGGTTATTCCTGATAGTGAGTCTTGCCTTCTTTTAACAGTCAGACTGGGCATAAAATAAGAGTCTCTTTCACTATGTCGAAAAAATTCTAAAAGGCCCTTTGGATCATCTAGAAGAACGGACTGTCTCTCTCAATTTTGACCCTTTAGCTTTCACCATTGGTTTTTTCTCCGTGTACATAGAGGGAAATATTAGTAATTATATATAGTTTCAAAATGTAATGGCTCTTATCTCTGCTGCAATAAGTAACTTAAGACTGTAACGCGGTATTTTTTATTTTAATTTGAATGATTTGCATGTCTCTATTTTATAATGTTTGATGCATGAATAAATATTGTAAGATAAGCGTGAACAATTTCATAATAAAGTTAACATTTTAGAATAATATTAAAAATTCTTCACAATTTATTGTGATATAATATTTCCGCAAGATACTTTTCTTTGATAATCTTCTGCCAACATTTTTTCTTCAATCTGCTTTAGGGTTCGCATGAAATTTATTAATTATTTTTTAATGAATAATCATTATATATAATTTTTATTTATTTTAAATATTAATTTTATAAAAGGAATGAAAATTATACCTAATTTTGGCACTACATATCATTTTTCCGCTGGGGTATATACTATAATAGATCTAATCTTGTTAAGAAAGTTAAATTGGCATCAGGATGAGTAAAATACATAAAAATCAAAAATAGTTTTGCATTTCGCACATTGCCCATTGCGACAGGGGCACTCCACAGATTGACCAAGGACGCCTCGGACAAAGCCCGTAGTAAAGCAGTGCTTCGTACATTGCCCGACACTGCTCCGGCAATCTGCGGAACGACCAGTCCATCCTAGGTTTGCCCGCACTCCAGTCTTTGCCCACAACATATAGATCTCTTTAGCGCCAAGGTGTCGTATAGCGCTTCTATCGACGAGCTTAGGGTCTTTGGAAATGCCTTTAGGTTTCCTTCGATTTAAATAAACCTTGGCTCACTTTTCTAACCCAAATTCTATTATAATCTCTCGAGTGTCTTCTTTAACAATCTCTAGAACTAGATGTAGTTGCTCTTTAGTTTTAGCATAGATCTTGATATCATCCATGTAAAATACATGAGTAACCTTATGCTCTCGATTTTTAGATTTGCCACAGAAGTGCTCTTTGGAAGGTCGAAGTGCGAGAGATAGTGAGAATAATGTGAGGTGAAAGAGGAGTAGGCTCATGGTGTCGCCTCTTTGAAAGGTGACGGTATTAGTTGTCACTAGATGTTTTCCAGATGAAATAGTATATCTGATTTTCCAAAGCGGCATCAATCTGTTTATATGCCTCATGATATGCGGATGAACCTTTAAGCTTTGCAACATACAGATGTTAAGTCTATAAGAGGTTGAATCGAAATCTTTTTGGTAATCAATCCAGGCCATCGATAGGAAGCGTTTTTACATTTCTTGCCACACAGGCCCGATTGTTTGAACATCTCTATTATTGAGGATAGCTATGAAGATTTTATACAGTGTGTTCAGACAAGTGATTGGCCTGTAATTCTTAGTTTTAGCTGAGTTGCCCATTTTTGGCAGAAGTACTGTGCGCCCTTCCATCAACCACTCCGAAATAGGCTCCTCCAACTTTAAATATGACGTGAAAATGCGGGCCAGATGTTGGTGGGTTGAAGGAAACTTCTTTCACCAGAAGGTCTTGATACCATCTGGTCCCGGAGCGGAATAGTTTTTCATGACTTTGAGTACTTTTTTAACCTCCTCGGTAGTGATATGTGTGCATGCTTCCTCAGGTGTTATGAGGGCATTGCACAGCTTTTCAAAGCTATTTATATTCTTTGAGTCTTCTTTCAGTGGATGCCGGACTTGGAAGACTTCTCTCCAAAATGCTTCGACCACCTCTGGTTTGGGCGGATGGTTGACAGTAACTGGAGGATCTTGGAAGATTCGAGATCGTCAGAGAAATACTGTTGTTTCTCTCTGTCCCACCTCTCCCTCCGCTCTTGACTTCACCTTGCGTCAGATATTACCCGCATACTGTCAACAATATGCTGCCTGATGGTTAACAGCTTTGACTGGTTAAGTGTGTGATAACGGATCCACAGTTCGCGCGTGAACTGTCGAACCTTGTCGGTAAAATTCCTGCTATATGTTATGTAGTCAATCACATACTGAATGCGGGACGCGTACTGTCTTGCCCAGCCTATCTTCGGAAAAATCTCCGCAAAGCTTGTCATCCAGTTCAGCCAGATCTTTG
>JAUELO010000179.1:7422008-7435531 GCA_032357855.1 Amphibolips quercusostensackenii | reverse complement strand
GGAGGCACCTTGACCCAAGGATCCAGAAGGCCCGTGTTAGCTAGACTCTTTCACACTTCTACCATGGTACAATCATACATGCCAAGAAAGCCCGTTTATAGGGATTCTTTTATACATATCCATAGATGTGCAGGCCGAGGTCCGTTTGACCCCCTTGTCCCACACGCTTAAGCCTCCCCACTTACTACAAGGTGTTACAGACCCTAGAGGAGGAACTATGCAATTGTTAATTCATATTTCTTGATAGAATATATATTTTTTTTTAATGGTTAAAAATTTACCGATTTTGTTAAAAATTGGGTTATTTTAGCAAAAATTAATTATTTTTATTAAATATTTAACTATTTTATTTTTTTATTTATCCCTTTTAGTTGAAAATTCATTTCTTTCACTGAAATTTGAAACATTTTGTTTAAACTACTTTTTTTATTTAAAACTTCGTTTTCTAACTTAAAATTAAACTATTTCTTTTTTGTTTGGATAAGAATTTATATTTTTTAGTTTAAAATGTTACTATTCAGGGTTTATATAAAAAGTATTCAAAAAAGTTTCGGAAAAATTGATTTATTTCAGATATGGCTACAAAACCTTAAAATTCTACAAATTACACCCCTTGAGCATCAACACACTTTTGCCAGCATTTAGGGTCCCATGGTAGTGATTTAAAGGCCAGACCCTTCACCACCAAGGCTGCTCGGTGCGAGCACGCTGCGATGTACATTCATGTCAGAAAAATTGTTGCCGATACTTTTCACACAAACTTTGTATGGTTGAAAATTCATGTATTTTGTTGAAAATTCGTCTTTCTGGTAGAATATTATTTTCCTTTTTTGAAAATGGTTGAAAATTTACAGATTTTTTTGAAAATGCTTTTTTATTAAATTAATTTTTTAACTTTGTTTTCAATGAAAATTAATTTTTTTTTGTTTAAAATTCGTCTTTTTAGTTATAAAGTATTTTCCCCTAAAAATTTAACTAATCTATTTTTTTGTAAAAAATGTATCTTTTTCAATTGAAAATTCAACTATATGGTTAAGAATTTATGTATTTTGTTGAAAACTCATCTTTTTTGGTAGAATGTTATCCTTTTTGCTTATAAGTTTATTTCTTTGTTTAAAAATTTAATTTTTTTTTAGAAAATTAGATTTTTTGCTGAAATTAATTTTTTAATTGAAAATCTAACTTTTTTATTTTTGGTTCAATATATATATCTTTTTTTAGTAGAAAATTCTTTTTTTTTTAAATTGAACTATTTTGTTAAAAATTCCATTTTTCATCTAAAAATTTGGTAGAAAGTTCTTCATAATTATAATAAAAAAAGGTAAATTTTTAAAATTTACTTTTATTTATTTGAAAATTCAACTATGTAGTTAAAACTTCATTTTTTTAGTGGAAAATTGAACTTTTAATTTGAAAATTCATTTATTTTGACTAGCGTAAAGAATAATTTTTTTTAAAGTTATTAAAAAAATTAAGTTTCGTCCGATGCGATTAGTATTATGGCATGACCCTCGGCGTGAAGACATCTTGGATTTTCCCCACCCAATTAGAAATACTTAATTAGGAGTACAGCGGCTGGCAGCAGTGCTCCAGTTTTTGTATCTTTTTGCACTGCACGTGCGTCGTATCGACAACTGGATTAGTAATTTCTAGCGCGCTTATTTAAAATGAATAAATATGCAAGCCATTTGCCTACAATAAAAAATAATTGTAAAATTATTAAAAATAATTCTTTCGTCAGCAAATATGCTAGTAAAGTGGAAGGAAGAATAATTATTTAATTTTAAGCCTTAAAAATAAATGATTGATTTCAAATTTAAAGGAATTGGTTGTCGTACGTGCGCTTATTTGAAATATTAAAAAATAACATTTTTGTATTTTTTTGTAATGATTAAAAACAATTATATTTAACATTCTCAAGCAGTACTTGGATGGATTTTAATATATTCTGAGCATTAGGTCAAACATTAAAGAATTTTCAACAAAGAAAGATAAATTCTTAAGCAAAATAAGAACGAATTTTCATATAAATAGTTCAATTTTTAACAAAACAAATGATTTTTTATCGAAAAAGATTAATTTTCAAACAAGAAGAATCATTTTCTACCCAAAAGACGAATTTCCAATAACAAAGTTTAATCTTCAACCAAAAATGGTATTTACATTTGTGGTTGAAAAAATAAATTTAAAAAAACATTTTTTAACTAAATAACTCAATTTTGGAAGAAGAAATCAATTATAAATTAAAACAGAGAAATTGTCGAAAAATGGAAAAGTTAAATTTTCAATTAAAGAAATCAATTATGAACGAATTTGCAACAAAATAGTTCAATTTTCAAAGAAAGAAATGAATTTTTGATAAAAAAGGTAATTAAAAAAAATGAAATAGTTAAATATTGAGTAAAAAAAATTTAATTTGCTTTAAAAAATAAATTTTCAACAAACTCGGTAAATTTTTAAACATTTTCAAACAAGAAAAATAATTTTCTACCAAAAAAAATTAATTCTTGAATTTTCAGCCAAACAAGATAAATTTTTAATGGAAAATGGAATAGCTAATTTTTAATTAAAAAGTTAATTTTTAAACCAAAAAAAAAGAATTTTGACTAAATAGTTTAATTCGCAACCAAAACAAATAAAATTTTTAATAACAAAGATGAATTTTTGAACAAGAAGAATAATTTTCTATCAAAAAGACGAATTTTCAACAAAATATTTCAATATTCAACCAAAAATGGTATAGTTACATTTTTAGTTGAAAAAATTAATTTTTAACAACAAAAAAATTTGTCTACAAAATTGTTTATTTTTAAACAAACAAAATGAATTTTAAACTAAAAAATATAAATTTGCAAAAAATAAAAAGTTAAATTTTTAATTTGAAAAAATTAATTATGAACTTAAAAAAAACGGATTTTCAACAATAAAACAACAATAAAAATTGTTCAATCTTCAACCAAAAATAGTGAGTTTACATTCTTAGTTGAAAAAAAAAGTTTTAACAAAAAACAACATTTTTTAACAAAATAATTCAATTTCAAATATAACAAATAAATTTTCAAATAAAAAAAAATTAATTTTTAACAAGACGAAAAAACGAATTTGTAACAAAATAGTTCAATTTTTTACGAAAGAAATAAATTTTTAATTAAAAAAGGTATATTAAAAATGGAATAGTTGAATATTGAGTTGAAAGAATTAATTTAAAAAAAAAAATAATTTTCAACGAATTCGGTAAATTGTCAACCATTACAAATGAGAAAAATAATTTTTTAACTGAAAGGAATGAATTTCCTAAGTTTCAGTTAAAAAAGATGAATTTTTAATAAAAAATTGAATAGTTTATTTTTGATTGAAAACTTAATTTTTACGAACAAGAAAACGAATTTTAACGAAATAGGTAAATTTTCAACTAAAATAAATGAAATTTTCAACCTCAAAGATGAACTTTCACACAAGAAGAATACTTTTATATCAAAAAGGCGAATTTTTAACAAAATAGTTCAATCTTTGACCAAAAATATTATATTCACATTTTTAGTTGGAAAAATTAATTTAAAACAAAATTTTTTACAAAATAATTCAATTTTCAAAAAAAAAATTGCAACTAAAAAAGGTAATTAAAAAAAAATTGAATAGTTAAATATTAATTTAAAAAATTTTTTTTTCGAAAATTTTCAAACAAGGAGAATAATTTTCTACCCAAAAAGATGAATTTTCAACGACTTATTGAAATTTTTAACTAAAAAAGATAAATGAAAATAATAGAAAAAAAAATTATATCCAAATAATTGATATACAACATTTTTAATGCAAAAGTGAGTAATAATAAATAACAAAATAAAAAATATATATAATAAATAACATGATACTTTTCATTTACTGAGTATCCATTTTATTTTGTAACGCATTGTCCAAAACATATCAAAATCCATATACGTTGCAATTTAACATATTAAAATATAATCACTTTGAATTATTAAGAATAAATACAATTGTATTCTAACATTTCAAATAAGCGCGCGAAAGACAACTAATGACACGCCTCATGTGTCGCATGCGCAATAGTGCCCAAGGCCGTCGTTGAGAGAACCACCACCGGTTGGCAGCACTGGCGCACTGACACTTAAAGACAAATTCACAGTCTTTGCAGAATCTTCGGATCATCTGTGATGGGCTTGTCAAGTTTAACCTCGACAAGTATAATTTTTTCAAAAATCAGAAAGTTAATTAACTTTCTTATCCAGCCTCAAATTTATACTTAATTATTCACATTTTTGTTCTTGCTGGTCAAGCTTTCATGAAATCGCGGCTTGGTGTCATGTGAACAGAGCAACACGAAATGGATCAGTGGAACGGAGCACTTTGTGCTAGTGAAATAACTCGTTGAGTATTTTCAACGACTTGCTTTACATTTTTATTGCCGGTTCGTTTAATTTTATTTCTAAAGTTTGTGGTGGACATTCTAAAATCAGTGTTTGTGAAACATTGTCGCGATCAAGCGATACCAAAATTCTTGACAGTTTCGATGCTGTCTAGAGTGCTGACTCCAAATACCTTTTACAGACGAAAATGTCTGAAAGCAGTGAATCTGAAGAGTTTTTCGACGCAGAGGATGACAGCACTAATCGAACCTCAAGGTAATTTTTAATTTTCTATTCAATTTAGGTAAAAGCTTTCAAATCATATGAAATTTGCATAAAATATTTCGGAGCTGTATCTGATTATTGATGACTGAACTTCTTCGTTATGTCAAAACGATAATAATAGTTATTAGACATGTGATATCGCGTGCTCTGAAGTCATTCATTATATTGTAATTTAATTTATTCTCATCAATTATTGAACTGGATTCTGGTTTTCACGGTGATTTTAAAATTAGTTTATTACTTAGCAATTTTTTTGTGATAGAAATATAAAATGTTTTGAAGTTATACATTTGCAATTAACTATATTGTTCAAAATTCACCTATTTTGTTTAAAATTCGCTCTTTTTTTTTGGTCGAAAATTGTTTCTTTTAACTGAATATTTAACTATTCAATTTTTTTTAATTTACCTTTTTTAGTTGAAAATTCATTTCTTTTGTTGAAAATTGAAATATTTTGTTGCATATTTATATATATATTTTTTTAATTTAGTCTTTTAAGTTGAAAATTCGTGTTTTCAGTAAAAAATCATTCGTTTGAAAATTAGTTTTTTTGTTTGGAAATTCATTTTTTTTGTTTAAAATTTAATTACTTTGTTCGAAATTTATTATTTTTTTTTTTTTGAAAATTTCTATTTTTAGTTGTAAATTATTTTTCTCTTGTTAAAAAAATGTCTTTTTTGTGTAAAACTACTTTTTTTGACCAAAAATATAACTTTGCCATTTTTGGTTGAAGTTCATCTTTTTTGGTGGAAAATTTTTCTTTTTGTTTAAAAATGTTTAAAGGTTTACCGATTTTGTGGAAAATTCGTTGTTTTTTTTTTGCAAAAATTATTTTTTTTGGATGAAAATTCAACTATTCCATTTTTTAAATTAATCTTTTTCAGCTGAAAATTCGTATTCTTTTGTTGCAAGTTAATCTATTTTGTTAAAAAAATGTTGTTTTTTTTTGTGAAAATTAGTTTTTTCAACTAAAAATGTAACTATGTCATTTTTGGTTAAAGATTGAAATATTTTGTTGAAATTTCTTCTTTTTGGTAGAAAATTATTCTTCTTGTTTAAAAATTCATCTTTGTGATTGAAAGTTTCATTTGTTTTGGTTGAAAATTCAAGTATTTTTTTGAAAATTCGTTTTTTTTTTGTTTACAATTAATTTTGTTGTTAAAAAATAAATTTTTTCATTGTTGGTTGAGAATTTATCTTTTTTAGGTGAAAATTTATTTCTTTTATTGGAAATTTAATTTTTCATCTTAAAATTCAACTATTCCATTTTTGGTTGACAATTTATTTTTTTAGATGAAAACTCATTTCTGCAATTGAAAATATCACTGTCCAGATTTTTTTAAATTTATCTTTTTCAGTTCAAAATTCATTTCTTTCGGATTTCGAAAAGAAGTTTTTGAAGAATTTTGAAAGGTTTCAAGAGAATGAAAAAATGTTCTTTACTTTCCTAGACAAATTTTTTATGATTTTTTTATTTTGCAAAATTACTTTTAAGAGAATATTTAAAACTAATTCAAATCATTTCCAAAATATTGAAAAAGAATGTAAAAATTGTTATAGCAATTGTTTTATTTAAAAAACGTTCTAGGAAAAATTCGAATAATTTTAAAAGATGTTTAGAAGTTTTGAAAAGATTCCGAAAACATTTTTAATTTCAATGTTTTAAAAGATTTCGAAAAAATAATCTTCAAGAATTTCGAAAAGTTTTAAGAGAATAATTTTTTTAAAGATTCCTGGTAAAATGTTGATTGATTTTTGCTCTTGAAAAATTAATTTTTCAAAATATTTATAAATATAATAGTACATTTCAAATAATTTCCTAAGATTTTGGAAAAGTTTGTGGAAGATTTTAAAGCAAACTTTTTTTGTGCACGATACGAATCACGTAGGTTTAAGAGAATATTTAAAAAGATTTCAAAATATTTCCAACATTGCAAAAAAAGAAGCTGGAAGATTTTAAGGCAATTTTTTTTTATTTTACAGCATTTTTTCAAAATTGTAGGGAGAATCCGAATCATTTGGAAAGATATTTAGAAGTTAAAAAAATCTGAATTTGAAAATATGTAATGAAAATTAAAAAAAAATAGATTTTGAAGATTTCGAAATAATTTTTAAAATTATAAAAGGTTTTGAAATGTTTTAAGGTAATACAACGATTTTCTTAAGATTCCTGTAAATATTGAAATTAATTCGTTATTTTGAAAAATTAATATAAAGAAAATATTTTAAAATATTTCAAATAATTACAAAAGATTTAAACAATTGTCAAAAACGAAAGCGCAAAATTTTAAGACAATTTTAGGAATACTTATTAAATGATTTTTTAATATTGGGAAATATTTCTGTTTCTAATAATTTGTAGATTATGCTATCACAATAAAATTTGTGAGCTTTTTCACAGGAATTAAAAACTTTGTAGGGAAACTGAATTTTGAGGGTTTTCAACAAAATAAAATAAAAATTCTTAAGATTACTGGGAAAATTTCAATTGATTTTTCATTAAAAAAAAAATACGAGAACATAGGAAAAGTTTTCAAATGCTTTCTCAATATTTTGAAACAGAATACAGAAGATTTCAAAGCTAAATTTTTTAATTTTGCAAGATTACATAAATTAAAAAAAAAATCGAATAAGTTTGAGAGATATTTAGAAGTTTTAAAGGTTACAAAAATAATTTTATTTGAAACAAAATATAGAATTTTGAAGATTTTCACGAAAAAATGTAGAAGCTTTTCAATAATTTTGAAAAGTTTCAAGCGAGTAAAAAATTTTCGTAAGATTTCTCGGAAAATTTAAAATGATTTTGGTTAAATGAAAAAAATAGGTTACTGAAACGGTTTCTTTAATTCAAGAAAAATATTTTTCTGAGTGTACCTCGGATATTTCCATTTTAATATCGGAATTTCAAATGTTCGTTCAGATTCGCTTTGTTTATAAGTTTTTATGAATTTTTATTATGTAAATGAAGCTAAAGTAAAGTAAGCTTTTCAAGAAGTTTGAAAAGTTTCAAGAGAATAAAAAAAAAATATCCTAAAATTCCTGATAAAATTTAAACTGATTTTTCATCTTGAAAAATGAATTGTAATAAAAAATTGATCAAGATTTCAGAACATTTAAAATTATTTCCTAAAATTTCAAAAAGGAATGTGGACGATTACAAAAATTCAGACAACATTCTAATAACTTGAAGAAATATTTAAAGATTTTGAAAGGATGCAAAAATAATTTTATTCAAAACAAAATGTAGATTTTTGAAGATTTCGAACAAAAAATTGAGAAGCTTTTCAAAAATTTTGAATGGTTTTTTATTCGAAATGTGTATTTTGTGTTAAAAATTATCTTTTCCTTCGAATTATAATTTGCCTAAAATATTTTTCTATTCTGGACTGAAAAATATTTTTTGGTTATCCTTTGGCAGAAATTTGATCTTTTTTCCAATTTTTTTGGTTGAACATTCAACTATTTTCTTGAAAATTCGTCTACTTGGATGAATTTAAATCTTTTTTATTAAAATTTTAAATACTTTTTTTCGTTGAAAATTCATCTTTTTTGGGTAACAATTCATCTCTTTGGTTAAAAATGTTATTATTTTCTTGAAAATTCGTCTTTTGGCAGAAAGGTAATCTTCTTGTTTGAAAATTCATCTTTTTTGTTGAGGATTCAATTATTAATAATTATTAATAATAAAAAATTAATTTGTCTCTTGTGAAAAATGATTTAATATTTTTTGTTTAAAAATATAACTGGTTGAAAATTTTCGTTAGAAATTTACATTTCTATTCAAAAATCATTATATTTCAAAGAAGACTCATATTTTTTATACAATTTTAAGTTACATTGTCGTTTTTAACCGAAAGTTGTTAATTTTAAATGAAAATCATGATTTGAACAAAATTTAGAATCTTTCAACAGTTTTTCATTATATTAGTGTTTTTCCACGGAAATTAGTATTTTTAATTTTTTTTTAAACTAGATTTCAAAGAAGATCCACAACTTTTTAACCATTTTTGGTTATGTTGACGTTTTCCACTAAAAATAAATAGATTTAATTTTTAACTGTTGTAAATTCAACTTTTATTTTTCCTCATTTTAAAATTTTACGTACGAAATCTAAACTGTTGAAAAATGATGAAAATTGAAAATTCCATTTTTAACTGCTGAAAAGTAACAAAAAAGCGAATTTTGTGAAAAAGAAAGTGTTGAAAGTATAATATTCACATAATTTTATATTAGAATTTAATAAATAAACATTTCAACTCTTACAAAAAAATTGAAAGTCGATTTTTTCGAAAATTATATAATAATAATAAAACAATTTTTTATTATATTATGTTAGTGTTTTTCGTCTAAAATTGTCATTTAAAAAAAATACAACGGTTTATCTATTCATTTTACCAAAATATACATTATTCTGAAATATTTTTGATTCAAAAATTATGCGAGTTATTATGCATATTATTAAATTATTTGAAAGGCGAAAATATTGAATTGTTGTTGAATTTGACGAATTCTCAGAAAAGTTGTATGAACTTTGAACTATTAAAAATCGATTTTCTAAACTTTCTAGGAGAAGTAAAAATCAGCAACTGCCTGCTGCGGAACCACAGGTTGAAAAACCGGCACCGGAGAAACAAGTCAACGATAAGTTATTTGTGAAACCCGCTGATCCTAAACCACTTCCTGATCCAGGAAGTCAAGTCGACTCAGAGTCTAAACATAATTTAGAAAAAGCTGTAAGTTTTCTCTGTTTTTTTTTTAATATTTTCTTTCAGAGTCCTCACTGAGAAATCATTAAAAAAAGTAGTCGAATTTAAGTATAACAGGGTGTCTACCCTACCTGGAAAACCTGGAATTGTCCGGGAATTTTTTGAAAAGTTAAGGAATTTTTTCGAGCGCGTGCTAAATTTTTTAAAATTTAATTTAAATATAAAATTGAATAACAATGATTCATTTGTAAAAGTGACTTTATATAACTGTCTCTGACTACATTTTGTTAAATATATTTTTTTTGATAATCTTTTTTTTTTGTTGTTTGAAATTTATCGTTTTTAGTTGAAAGTTCAAGTATCTGTTTGAAAATGTATGCATTTTGTTGAAAATTTGTTTTTTTTTTTTATGAAAAATAATTTTTTCTGGTTGAAAATTCAACAGCTGATTTGCAATTTTTTCTCTCTTGAGTCAAAAATGGTCTTAGTTAAAAATTCGATGCATGTTAAAAATTCGTCTTTTTTGGTTGGATTCAACATTTTTTTATTGAAAATTAAAACCTTTTTGGTTAAAATATCACCTACTGCATTTTTTGTTTAGAATTCGTATTTTTTGTAATAAAAATTTTTTTACTTAGTTGAAAGTAAGAATATTTTGTTACAAAATAATGTTTTTGATTGAAGATTTATAGTTTTAACTGAAATTAATATTTTTGACTGAAAAATGAGCTATTTGATTAAAATTTTTTTTTGCTGAAAATTAATTTTTGACAGAAAATTAAACTATTTTAATTAAAATTTTAACAATTTTGTTAAAAATTTGTTGTTTTTTTAATCAAAAATTAATTTTTTAAACTAAAAATGTAATTATTCCCGTTGAATATTCCATTATTTTAGATAAAATTGTATCTTTTTGTTTAAGTATTAAATTTCTTAGCTAAATATGTTACTATTCAGTTTTTGGTTGGAAATTTATAGTTTTTATTTAAAATTCAACTATTCCGGTTAAAGATTCATCATTTTAATTGAAAATTCACCACTTTGATAGAAAGTGTAACTATTTTTGTTAATTTTTTTTTGAACTAAAAATGTAACTAACTATTCCAGTTGAATATTGTATAATTTCAGTTGAAAATTCATCTCTTCGGTTGAAGATAAATTTTTTAAATTAAAAATTTAACTATTTAATGTTTGATTAACAATTTATCTTCTTTAGTTGAAAATTCATGTATTTCGTTAAAGATTTGGTTTTTTTTTGAGAAATTAATCTGTGTTTCTTTCGTGGTTGAATAGTCGATTTTTGAATAGTATAATTAAAAATTTGTCAATTTTGTATTTTGAAACGAATTAAGTTCACTTTTTAAATAATAGAAATTTTAGAGGTAAAAGTTTTTAAGTCTTAAAGTATAAAACAGTTTTAACATCACATTTCTCACGATAATAATCTTTAATATATTTATATGAATTTATTTTATTTTAATTCTAGGACTTTTAAAACAAAATTTATAATCAGAATTTATTTTTTGATATTAAAAAAAAATTTTCTACTCAATTTTAATGTTAAATTATATTTTTCATGTAATAACAATTTAAAATTCTATAATTTCAAAAGCTTTGGCTTTGAAACGTACAATTTAGTTTGCGATTTCAAATTGTCACATTTTAATCGATTTGAATTTTAAATTCTTTAAATCAGTTCAAATTCAAAAGTTTTAAATTTTATATTATTCATTTTTGAACGCTTGTAACGAGAAAAAAATAAAAAATTTCAATTCCTTTGAATTTTACGTGATCAAATTTTCAAAGTTCTAACCTCAAATCTTTTGAAATTTACCTATTTTAGAAATTTTAATCTGAAGTCACTGAATTTCGAGATTGTTCAATTCAAAATAAAATTGTTTAATTTCGAACGCTCTGAATTGAAAATGATTCAGTTTCAATTCTTCTCATGAAATTGTAGAATTTTGAAAATTTTTGTCTATAATTTTTTTATTTTGAGACCGTTTGATATAAAAATTTTCAATTCAAACCGATTTTATTTAGAAATGATACAAGTTTAATTCCTCTTTATTCTAGTTGAAATATTGTCCTTTTTTATAAATTTTACCTGATCTAAATTTTGTTATTTAGGACGATTTTCAGGGACAAAATTCACGAAATGATAAAATTGCCGAAATATTAAAATCCTGAATTGGAAAATTTCTGATCAGTTTATAATATTGCCGAGTTGAAAAATTCCCGAATAAGAAAATTCTTGACATAAAATTGCCAGATTATAAAATATTCGAAATAGAAAATTTTTTAATTAGACAATTCCCGAATGTAAACAATTAACAAAATTATTTTTTGATAAATATTATTTATTTATTAAAAATACAGTTATCAAATATTGTATGACAAAGTTTTTTTTAATGTTTAAATTTTTTTAAAATAATTGTTTGAATTATAAATAATAATTCAAAAACAATTCTGGATGAAAAATGTTGTTTCGGGAAAAGTTTCTTTTTCGTTTGAAGCGCAGGTGTTTTTTTATATTTATCTTTTTATACAATTTTCATAAAATTGTTGTTATTGTAAATTAAAAAAATAATGCTTCAGAACCTAAAAATTAAAAAAAAAAATTTATATTTTTATTGTATGTTTAATAAACAAATAATATTTATTGAAAAAAACAGTTAAATTATTTATATTCGTGAATTTTCCAATTCGGAAATTTGACAGTGTCGGGAATTCAAAGATTTCCGAATTTAAACAATTAAACTCACTTATAAATATTATTTATTTATGAAAAATACAATAAGCAAATTTTTTTATTTAAAAAAATAGATTTTTAATGTTTAAAGTTCGTAAAATTATTGTTTGAATTTAAAATAACAATGATTGAAAAAATATATTTCTGGCTGAAAAATTTTTATAATTGTTATTTTTAATTCAAACAATAATTTTAGAAACTTTAAACATTGAAAATATTTTTTATACAAATATTTCTTGAAGAAATATTTTTTCTTGTAAAAATATTTGAATGTAGCATTTTGAAAAAATAAATAAAGTTTATTTTAAAAATTTAATTCTTTCAATTCTGTAATTTTCTAGTTCGGATTGTATTATAAACTGTCGGGAATTTTATTATTCCGGAATTTTCTAATTCGGAAATTTTATTATATGGGAATTTTATTAATCACGAATTTTCAAATCCGGGAAATTTTACAGTGTCGGTAGTTTTATTTTTCTGGATTTTTCAGTCTTTTCAAGAAATAGGACGACTGAAAAATCCCGAAAAATAAAATTTCCGACACTGTAAAATTTACGATTCTGAAAAATCCCGAATCATAGAATTCCCGAATTGGAAAATTCTCCAATAATAAAATTTCTGAATTATAAAATTTATCAATTAGAAAATTCTTGAATTTAAACAACTGAAAATTTGTTTATAAATATTATTTATCAATTAAAAATACAATTATCAAATATTTTTATGTAAAAAATTATTTTTAATATTTAATTTTTCTTAAATTATTATTAAAATTTGAAAGTATTATGTATTATGTATTATGTATTATGTAAAGTATTATGCGATATAATGCAATATGATACACTATGGCTCAATATGCTACAGTATGATACAAAATCATACTATATGACACAATATGATATGATTTAATGCAATATAAAGTAATATGATATAGTACAGTATGATAAAATATGATACAATATTACATAATATGATGGATTATGATAAAGTAGCATATAATTTGATGCATTGATGCGAAACGATACAATATTATGCAACAAAATAAATATGATACAACATGACACAATATGATACAGTATTGGCTAACATGGTACACTATTACACTATATGATTCAGTGTGACACAATATGATGCAATATAATGCAGTATGACACAATATGATACAGTATGATACAATATTATATAATATACTGGATTATGATACAGTGACATACAATATGATGCAATATGATACAAAAATATACAATATGATGCAAAGCGATACAATATGATGCAATATTAGACAGTATTGTACAATATGATACACTATCACGCTATATGATACATTATGATAGAATATGATACAGTATGACACAGTATGCTACATTATGATACATTATTAGACTATATGACACAATATAGTATGATATAATATAT
>JAUELO010000179.1:7370136-7390995 GCA_032357855.1 Amphibolips quercusostensackenii | reverse complement strand
GCTTAAATTTCGTTAAAAAATCTCTTTTTTTTGTTAAAGATTCATCATTGTATTTATAAATGCATATTTTTGTTGAAAAAGTTAACTATTCTGTTAAAAATTCATCAGTTTAGATGAAAATAAAAATATTTTGTTATAAATTTTGTTGTTGTTGTTAAAAATTTATTTTTTAAACTGAAACTTAGGCTTTATTTTTGGTGTGTAATTAATCGCTTTTAGTTTAAAATTCAATTACTTTTTTGGAAATTAATTTTATTAATTAAAAATTGATTTTTAGTCTGAAAGCTGAAAGCTCCATCTACGCTGAATTTGTGTCCATACCACACTGCGCATGCTTTGTGCCGAATTTCTGATTAGCTACATAGCGCGCTTTTCTGAAATGTCTTAAGTATGCAAATTGATTGTTTTAAATAAATAATAATAATAAAATGCACAAGAATGCATTTTTAAATGCAAAATATACTTTTGCTGTCATAAATATAATAATATTTTGATTTCATTTCGGAGTCTGGAGAAATAATTTTTTCACAGCAATGAAATCAAATCATTATTACATTTATGACTGCAAAAGTATATTCTGCTATAAAAAATGTATTTAAATGCATTTTATAACTACTTTTTATTTTAAACAGTTAATTTGCATATTTAAACATTTCAAATTAGCGCGCGCGACGTAGCTAATGAAAAATTCCGCAAAACGCATGCGCATTGTCGTTCGGGTTCAGAATTGGGAGCAGTGGCTCCATCTGGCTAGCAACCCTCATTGACTCATCGCCATTGTCATGATCCAACAAACGTGATTGTGGTCGTTTGTAGTCGGGCAGCTTGCTACTTTGCACAGCTGTGGTTTTGAAAATTGATAGTTTCGTAGTTATGGGAGCTTTTGTCAAAAAATCAACAATGTGTCGGAAAAATCGGGTGAGTAAGCTTCAAGATAGCGTTAAAATAGAGGGTAAATCTGCTCCGATATTAACGTAATCAGTGTTTTATCGCGCTCCAAAATCCCATCAACAAGAGCTACCTTCCTACTCCATTTTCCGTTCTGGGAATTTCCTGTATATTTCTTTCCAGAAGCTTGTGATAAAGTTCCTAAACATTGGCAAATTATCAAGTTTTGTTATTTAGTTCCCGCGCGATTGTTCTGGCGAATACTTGGCGGGTTTTGTTCATATTTTTAGAAAATTAATGTTTTATATTTTAACCGAAAGAGGTAAACGTGTGACTCGAAATGTGGACGGTGAACTTTCGCTTTATAATAATTTTCACAATTATTACGACAGTGTTGCGCAAATCTGGTTGAAAGTGCGATCTTGAGACCCTGGATTTATGTCAATGACTATTTTTACAATGGATTTTGAGCTCTTAATTTTAAATTCAGATTTTTGAAATGTTCTAGAATTCTTGTACGTGAATCGAAGAAATTTAAGGTTTCTAAAGGACGTTTGGGATTTTCCTTCAATAGATACTTTTCTTTGTTCTTTTCTAATAATTTTACAAATTATTACGGCACTGTTTATTGCGCAAATTGAATTGAAAGTGCTATCTTGGGTCTCTGCATTTATGTCAATGACTATTTTTAAGATGGATTGTTTGTATTTGCTCAGTTTTGAAATTGAACTGAGTAGACTTAGAGCCCGGAATTTTAAATTTAGATTTTGAAAATGAGTCTAGAATTATTTTATTTGAATCTGAAATATTTGATATTTCTTGAAATTTTTCAATTGTTTTATAAATTCGTTTTGTTAAAAGTAAATAAATATTAACTATTTTAATCGATTTTTTTTATTTTCTTATAAATTACCAAATTATTACGACTTCTTTCATTGCGCGAAGAGAGTTAAGATTGCGAATTTGGGGCTGAATTCATGGCAATTCCTAATTTTTACAGTAGATTATTTGTGATTGCTCAATTTTAAGATTTACAGACAACAGTCATTTCCCTTTTCAAAGAATTCCTCTTTTTTTCACTTATTTTTAAAAAAACTTCGTCTTTTTCTCATTTTTTCGCTCAAATGCGAACTGAATTAATACAAACCAATGAGAAAATCCAACTAATTTTGGTTTAAAGTTAACTTTTCTAAATTCTTGATAAAAATTCGTTTTTTTTCTTTGAAAATTATTTTTTTGAAGTGAAAATTTAATTATTCTATTTTTGGTTGAAAATTCGACCTTTTTTGGTAAAAATTAATCTTCTTAGTTGAAAAGTTAACTATTTTTTTGAAAATACTTTTTTTATTGCTAAAAATTTGACTATTTCATTTCGGTTTAATCTTGATTGTTTTTAGTTGAAAATTGATATTTTGGGGTAGAAAGTTCAACTTTTTGTCTTGCATATTCTCTAATCCATTTTTGTTTAAAAATTTATTATTTTTTTAGTTGAAAATTCGTTTTTTGTTGTTAAAGTTCATCTTTTTTGGTTGGAAATTCAACCATTTTGTTAAAAATGCATTTTATGTTAAAAGATTCATCATTGTATTTAAACATGCATATTTTTGTTTGAAAAGTTAACTATTTTATTGAAAATTCATCTCTTTAGATGAAAATTAAACTGTTTTGTTGAAAATTTGTTTTTTGTTAAATATTAATTTTTTAACTGAAATTTTGGCTTCCATTTTTGGTGTGGAATTAATCGTTTTCAGTTGAAAATTCAATTACCCTTTTAGAAATTAGTTTTATTAGTTGAAAATTCATCTTTTTGGTAGAATATTAATCTTTTTGATTGAAAATTAACTTTTTCGTTGAAAATTCGTCCTTTTTGGTTGAAAAATCAACTATTTTGTTAAGAATTCATTTTTTTGTTAAAAATTAATTTTTATGTTGAAGCTCCATCATTGTATGTGAAAATTCATATTTTTATTTGAAAATTTAGCTATTTGGTTGATAATTTGTTTTTAACTGAAAACCGGTTTTTTTAAACTGAAAATTTAACCTTTTGGTCGAAATTAACTTTTTCGTTGAAAAGTCGTCCGTTTTGGTTGAAAATTCAACTATTTTGTTAAACATTCTTTTTTTGTTCAATTTTTTTAGTTGAAAATCCAAGTAGTTGGTTTAAAATCGTATTTTTTGGTAGAAAATTAATCTTTTTGGATTAGAATTTGCATTTTTTGGTTGAAAATTAAACTGTTCTGTTAAATATTCATTTTTGTTGATGATTCATCATTTTATTTGAAAATCCATATTTTTGTTGGAAAATTTGATTTTTTACTGGAAATTGAATCATTCTATTTTTAGTTGAAAATGAACTTTTTCGTTGAAAATTTATCTTTTTGCTGTAGAAAATTAATCTTTTTCGTTGAGATTTCATTTTCTTCGGTTGAAAATTCAACTATTTTGCTAAAAATGTATGTGTTGAAAATTCATCATTGTATTTAAAAATTTAGATTTTTTTGAAAATTTAACTGTTTTGTTGAAAATAGGTTTTTTTGATGCTGAAAATTTATTCTTTACTGAAAATTTAACTATTCAATTTTTTGATAATAAATTATTATTTTTCGGTTGAAAATTAGTCTTTTTTGATAAAAAAAAAAAATTAATCTTGTTGGTTGAAAGTTGAACTAATTTCATAAAAATTCATTTTATTAATTGAAAATTTATCTCTTTAGTTGAAAATTAACTTTTTCGGGGAAACTTCTTCTTTTTTTTTTTTTGAAAATTCAACTATTATGTTGATGATTTATTATTTTAATTAAAAATTCATATTTTTACTTGAAAACTTAACTCTGGTTGATAATTTCTTTGTTTTTTTTTTTAGCTGAAAATTTAACTATTCCATTTTTTGTTGAACTTTGATTAATTTTTTCAGTTGAAATTTCAAGTAGTTGGATTAAAATTCTTATTTTTTGGTAGAAAATAATTCTTTTTGGCTTAGAATTTGCATTTTTTAGTTGAAAATTAAACTATTCTGTTAAACATTTATTTTTGATGATTCATCATTTTACTTCAAAATCCATATTTTTGTTGGAAAATTCGTTTTTTTTTTTTTTTTTTTTTTATTAAAATTTGATTTTTTACTAGAAATTAAATCATTCCATTTTTAGTTGAAAATTGTTCGTTTTTTTGTTTGTTTGAAAATTCTTCTTGTTTGGTAATAATCTTTCTCTTTTTGGTTGAAAGTTGAAATACTTTCTGGAAATCCACTTTATTCATTAAAAATTCATTTCTTTGGTTAAATATTAAGCTATTTTGATAAAAATTTGTTTTTTTGTTAAAATTTCATCAATTTGTTTGAAAATTTAGACTTTTTTATTCAGATTTTTTTGATACTTTAATTGTTTTGTTGAAACTAGATTTTTTTTTTGTTGCTGAAATTTTATTTTCTTACCTTCCTTTTTTTGATGATAATTGATAATTTTTTGGTTGAAAATTCGTGTTTTTTGATAAAATTAATCTTATTGGTTGAAAGTTAAACTACATTCTTAAAAATTTATTCTTTTAATTGAAAATTTATCTCTTTAGCTGAAAATTTAATTATTTGGTTAAAAATTTAACAATTTGGTTGAGATTTAACTTTTTCCTTGAAAATTTGTCTTTTGTGGTTGAAGATTCATCATTTTATTTAACAAATGTTGTTATTTGACAGTTGAACTATTTGTTTGATAATTTTTTTTTGTAACTGAAAATTATACTTTTTGGTAGGAAATTCGTATTTTTTGGTAGAAAATTAATCTTTTTCGTTGAAATTTTATCTTCTTTATTTGGAAATTCGACTGTTTTGATAAAAATTCGTTTTTTGTTGATTCATTTTTTTATTTTTTTTATTAAACTGTTGTGATGAAAATTCGTTTTGTTTTAGTGCTGAAAACTGATTTTTTACTGAAAATTTAACAATTCCATTTTTGGATAAAAAATGATCGTTTTTTGGTTAAAAATTCTTCTTTTTTGATAAAAAAATTAATCTTTTTGTAAAAATTAATTTTTATTAATTAAAAATTCATCTCTTTAGTTGAAAACTTAACTATTTTATTGAAAATTTAATTTTTGTTGTCAAACATTAATTTTTTGAACTGAAATTTTGGTTTTCATTTTTGGTGGAAAATTGATCAATTTCAGTTGAAAATTAATTTTTGTTGTTGAAAATTAATTTTTTTGTTCAAAATTTAACTACTTTGTTAACAATTAATCTTATTAGTTGAAAAGTCATCTCTTTGGTTGAAGGTTGAACTATTTGGTTGAAAATTCGTTTTTTTTTGTTGGTGAAAAAATTAATATTTTGTTAAGATTTTATCTTCTTTGTTTGAAAATGCATCTATTTTGTTGAAAATTCTTCTTTTTTAAAAATTAATCATTGTATTTGAATTTTTATATTTTTGTTTGAAAATTGAACTTTTTTGTTGAAATTTACTTTTATTTCTGAAAATTGATTTTTTCACCGAAAATTTAACTATTCTATTTTTGTGTGAAAATTAATAGTTTTTGGTTGAAAATTTTTCGTATTTTATACAAAATTAAACTTGTTGCTTGAAATTTGTATTACTTTCTTAAAAATCCATTTTATTAGATGAAAATTCATCTATTTGGTCGAAAATTTATTTTTTCTGTTAATTCATCTTTTTTTTTTGCTGGAAATTAATTTTTTTACCGAAAATTTCGTTTGAAAATTTGAAAATTCATATTTTTTTAAAGAAATTTAATATTTTTCGCTTTAAATTTAAATATTTTGTTGCTCAAATCGCAATATATTTCGGCTTGAAATCTTCAGCATTTCATATTAAATTCAGTATGTTTCCTATTACAAAAATGTATTCGCTGATTTTCTTAAAAAATCACCTTATTTCCCCCGATTGGAGAGAGAGTTGGGCTGTGAAGTCTGAATTTAACTCCTAGATTTTGAGCTCTGTATTTTAAACTTTAGTGTTGAAAATGGTCTTTAGATTAAGTAAGCATTTATTTTCCTTCAAAAATACTTGAATCATATTGATTTTTTTGTTAATAATTTACATAGTGATTTATTTGGTGAACCCAAAGTCAATAAACTTGTGCTTCTATTTGAAGAATATGGAAAAATGCTGGTACGATTTCTTTAGAAACTACATTTTGCAATAGTAAAACGGTTACTTTCGGAAGATTTATAGACTTGTCTTTGTTTACGATTAAATTGGAGATAAATTTTTCCCCTTTGTAATTGTGTATATCAACATCAGCCGTAATTTAATTTACTCCACAGGCAATTTATATAACACAACCTACTTCGATAATTTCATGATAATGGCTTCAAAGGAAATAAAGATCTAATGTTTTGCAAACATTCAATTGATACTGTATCAAATGTTGACAAAATTGCTATAATTTTCAGAAGCGGAATTAATGCATTATCATAAAAATCAATAGCTAGTTTTAAAAAAATACTTTCTTCAATTTTAATTACTTTTAAATACAGAAAGGATTGTACTACTTTAATATAGAACATTAAATATTGAATAATTTTTCATTAAAGGCTTATAAGTAAATTTTTTTGATTAATAGTAATTAAAGTTTTAATTTTTTCAACTTACAAGCCTTAGTTAGACGTTTTTTAATTTGAAAACGATTAAACTCGATTAATGTCAAATTTAATTATTACAAAAGGAATAATTTCGTATTTAAATTGTACTGTTTCAAATTTAAAGCCTTAATTGTTGAGTCATTTTAATTTTAAAGTGAAAGAAATATTTTAAACCCAGATTTGGAATCCTTTAAGCTGAATGCATATTGTGAAAAATTGTTTTCACTTTAAATTTTATTTCGATTGTGCAACGAATATTTGAAAATGCGACTTTTTTAAGCCTTCTAGTCGATCCGAGCCCTGAAATATGGAACACAAGTGACTTTAAAGGCACTTAAGATTAAACAGGTTTAAAATAACAAAGATGCATTCATACGAATAACATGGTTGATAAGAATTTATCATCATTTTATTTTGCAGTCTTTCATTACAGACGGTAATTTCTTTATCAGAAATTGTCTGGACTTTTTATTTCCTTACTTATGAACCTTGAAAATGCATTTATACTTTAGATTTTTTTATCTAACTTTGTATTAACATTTTATGTGACTAGAGAATCCGATAAGAAGTATTGTACAATTAGAATTTTTATTTGTTTAATTTTAAACGCCTTGTTTTTTTAATTGTTTTATCTTTGCAAATTTTGCGAATATATCTCGCTTTTGTAATTATGTTGATTAGCGATTATCGTTTTTTTTTTGTTGATGGAAATGTGGTTTTTTGGTTAAAATTTTACTGTCTTGCAGAAAAATGTATTTTTGGTTAAAGGTAGTTGTGACAAAAATCAGGTCTCTGGAAAAAAAAAGTTTTCCATGATTTAAAAATTGAATCATATTGTCAGGCTTGTCTTAGGAAAAAAGAAGCCTTTTTTTTGTGAAAAAAAGTTTAAAACTCACAAAAAATAATTATTTTAACAATAGTTTTTGTAATTTAATTTTTTCTTACTCTCGCTTCTTGTCAATTTTTTAAAACTGTTAAAATTTAATAAATTATGGCTTATTTTTCGGAAAAAACATTTACTGCAACTTTACTGTTTCAAATTAAAAAAAAGAGTAAGTAATCTCCAAATATAATTATTTCAACATTTTTTCTTTACAAAAAATTGGTGTAATGATTTCAAACATAAAAAATTTACTTTTAAAATTGGAAGCAACTGAATTGTAGAGAATATTTTCCCTGAAAAGTAAACCATCAATTAAAATTGAACCATTTTTCAAAAATTGGTAAGAAAAATTCAATTGTAAAAAACATTGATGAAATACGTTTGAACATTTCTTCATTGAGAATAATGTTTTCTATTTGAAATGTCATCCTCAGTAATATTATTTTGATTCTCAAAATCCATAATTCATAATTTTTTAAAAATTTTAGGTTTTGAAGAAGATATTAATTTTTATCAATAAAAAAAACATATTGTCCTTGCTCGTCTTTTCGGTTTTTTTAATTTATCCTTTTTGGAAAAAATTTTATTCTTTTTGGTTAAAAATGCAACTGTTTTGTTGAAAATTAATTTTTCTTTTGAATATCATTTAGCGGTTTTCAGTTAAAAATAAAAATCTCTTTGGTTAAAAATTCAAGTACTTGGTTGAAAGTTAAACTAGTTGGTTAAAAATTATTATTATTTTGTTGTTGTACATTCATGATTTTAATTAAAAGTTTATATTTGTAGTTGAAAATTTAACTATTTTATTGAATATTCGTAGTTGTGGTTGAAAATTAATTTTTTAACTGAAAATGTAACTTCTAATTTTTGTTAAAAATTCATCCTTTTCATTTGAAAATTTAATTATTTGTTTAAAAATTCAGCTACATACTTGGTTGAAAGTTGGAATACTTTGTTAAAAGTTTATTTTTTTGTATAAATTCATTTGTGTGGTTGAAAATTTAATTATCTTGTTAAAAATGTATATATCTTTTAGTTTAAAATTTATTTTTAAAAGTAAAAAAATTTAACTATTTCATTTTTGGTTAACAATTTATTATTATTAGTTAAAAAATAAACTACTTGGTTGAAAATTCATGTGTTTTCTTAAAAATTCGTCTTTTTGGTAGAATATTAATCTTTCTTGGCGAAATTTCACCTTTTTCGCTAAAAAATACAACTGTTTGGTGAAAAATAATTTGTTTTTGTTGAGGATTCAACTGTTTTGTTAACAATGCAACTTTAGTTGAATTAAACTGTTTTTGTTTGAAGTTAATCAATTTCTTCAATTATCAAAAATATTGTTTTTGTTTTTCTTTTCTAATATTTTAGACATTAGATACTGCGAAAAAAAAAATCTATATCAGCATTAATTTTATATTTTAATTTAAAAAATGCGTGACACCAAAAAAAATAGCGCGCTTATTAGTTTTCTTCTAGTGTTGTAAATTAATATAATTCGGATTTGAAACGGGGAATTTTTTTATAAAATTTAAAGGTTTGGCGTTTATGAAAATTTGAGAATTTATCTACAGAAGACGAACATATTTTTTAATAACAAAATTAGTATGATTTAAATTCCGAAATTAAAAACAAAAACTTTATAATAATAATGGAAAAAAAAATAATAATAATGAAAAATGTACAATTTTGTTGAATTTTAATTATTTTGGTGAAAATACATTTATTTGGTTCAAACTGTTTTGTTAACATTTTTTTTTGTAATTAATTTCTTGAACTGAAAATTTAACTGTTCCATTTTTGGTTGAAAATTGATCGATTTTAGTTAAAAATTTAACTATTTTGTTGAAGATACACTTTTTTAATGAAAAAATCCCTCCTTAAATTCAGAATTATAATTCTTCTACGAAGACCAGCCTATTTTTTAATAACAAAAATGCTATGATTTTAATTCTGACAAAAAAAAAATTATAATAAAAAAACTTTTGATTGAAAAATCTAAAATTTGGTTGAAACTTTGATTATTTTGTTAAAAATTCAACTATTTTGTTAAAATTTTATCTTTTTTGGTCAAAAATTGAGCTATTTCTTTAAAAGTTGAACTGCTTTGTTAAAAATTTAACAGTTCTATTTTTGGCTGAGAATTTATCGTTTTTATTTACGAATTAGTACTACTTTATTTAAAGGTGAACTGATTGTTAAATTTTGTTTTGTTTTTTGTTGTGAATTCTGAATTAAATCTACAACTAGTAAATTATTTGATATGGAACGGGCATTCTGGAAAATAATTTTAATTCTGATTTAGAAGAAGGTAATTTACAAAGAAAAATCCCTGTTTAAAGTCAAAATTGAAATTCTTTTACAAAGTTCTCAGTTCGAAATCAGAATTGAAATTCTCATGCCAAAAATAATAAAATTTTCGACGATCGAAATAAATTTTTAACCCAAATGATGAATCTTTACAAAAAAATGCAGTTTCAACCATATAATTTAATTTTCAATTCAAAGAATGAATTATCAACGAAGATCAATTTTCTACAAAAAAGGACGATTTTTTAACCAAATATTTAAAAGAACGAATATTCAACAAATTAGTCAAGTGTTCTAGCAAAGAAATGAATTTTTAACCATAAAGATCAATTTTAAATCAATAAGATTAATTTTCTAACTGTAAAGACGATTTGTCAATAACGTAAATGAATTTCCAACTAAAAAAAGCAAATTTTCAACCAAAAATGGATTAGTTAAATGGCTAATTAAACAAATTAATTCCCGAGGAAAAAAATTTGTTTTTAATGAAAATAGTAAAATTTTGAATCAAAGAAATGAATTCTCAACCAAACAGATAGATTTTCTACTAAGATTAATTTTCTATCCAAAAATACGACTTTTCAACAAAATATATGAATTGTCACCTAACAGTTATAAATTTTAAACCAAAAAATGGAATAATTAAATCTTCAGAAAAAAAACCGACTATTTTTCGTTCAGAATTGATCTTTCGACAAAATAATATGTTAATTTTAAGTTAAAGACAGTTGAATTCAATCAAAAAATACGAATTTTAAAGACAATAGTTGAATTTTCAACCAAAAAGAATGACATTTTTACGAATTTGTTTAATTTTCAACAAAATAATTAAATTTTCAACAAAAATGTAAAGATTTATTGTTTAAAAAAATAATAATTTCTTTAGTTGACAATTTAACTGATTTGATGAACATTCGTTTCTTTGTGGTTACAAATAGTTTTTTTTAGATTGAAAATTTAATCATTTGAGTTTTGGTTGAAAATTTACGTTTTTTAGTTGAAAATTCATGTATGTTGTTGAACTTTGTTTATATTGGTAGAAAATTAATCTTCTTGATTAAAAATTTATCTTTTTGGTTGTAAATTAATTTCTTCGATTGAAAATTTAACTAATGTGTTGAATATTCGTTTTTTTTTTTTTGGTTGAAAATTTATTTTTTTGCCAGAAAATTTAACTGTTCCATTTTTTGGATTAAAAATTAATCATTGTTAGGTAAAAATTCAGACATTTTGTTGAAAAGTCGCCCTTTTTGATAGAAAGTTAATCTTCTTAGTTGACAACTGAACTTTTTGTTTGAAAATTTAACTATTTTTAGTTAAAAGTATATTTATTTGGTTGCCAATTTATCTTTCTTGATTGATAATTCATATATTTTGTTGAACTTTCGTCTTCTTAATAAACCGTTAATCTTCTTGAATAAAAATTCATCTTTTATGCTTAGAAATTTATTTTTTTGGAGAAAATTGAAGTTATCTGTTAATTTTTTTTTTTCAAAATTAATTTTTCAACTAAAAATTTAACTTCCATTTTTAGTTGCAAATGTACCTTTTTTTATTTAAAAATGCATATACTTGGTTGTAAGTTCTTAATATTTGTTAAAAATTCGTCTTTCTTGGTAGAAAATTAATCTTCTTAGTAGAAAATGTATCTTTTTGGTTGAGAATTCATTTCTTTGATTTTAAATTTCACTATTTTCCTGAAAAAATGTTTTTTTTTTTTTTGGTTCGGAATTATATTCTTCAATTCGCAATTCAACTAATCCATTTTTGGTTAAAAATTTACTTTTTTTAGTTAAAAAATTCATGTATGTAGTTGACAATTCGTCTTAACAGGCAGACAATTAATCTTATTGATTTAAAATTGATCTTTATGGTTAAAAAATAATTTGTTTGCTTGGAAATTTAATTAGTTTGTGGAATATTCGTTCTTTTAAACATTTTGTTGAAAATTCATCCTTTTTTGTAATAAATTAATCTTCTTCGTTGAAAATTTATCTTTTTAATTGAAAATTAATTCATTTGGTTAAAACTGAATTTTTTTGGTGAAAATTCATCATTTTAGTTGAAAAATTTTTTTTTCGTTGAAAATTAATTTCTTTGCTTGAAAATGTAATCAATTTAATAAATATTCGTTTTTTTTTTGGTTGAATTTTTTTTTTGCCTGAAAATTCATTGACAATTCATCTTATTTATTGAAAATTAAACTACTTAGTTTAAACTTCATTTTTTATGAAGATTCGTCATTTTACTTGAAAATTCATTTCATTGATTGAAAATTTTCATAATTTGTTGAAAATTCGTTTGTTTTTTTTTTTGTTGAAAATTAATTTCTTTGCTTGAAAGTTTAACTGATACACTTTTTGGATTAAAATTTATCTTTTTCATGTAAAAATTCATATTTTATTGAAAAATTGACCTTTTTCGTAGAAAATTAATCTTCTTGGTTGAAAAAGTATCTTCGCGGTTGAAAATTCATTCTTTTGGATAAAAAATGCAACTTTATGGGTGTAAATAATTCTGGTTTTTTTGAAAATTCAACAGAACTTTTGGTTTAATTTTAAATATTTGGCTAAAAATTAAACTACATATTTTCATGCAAATCTAACTTTTTGGTAGGAAATTAATTTTCTTGTTAAAAAATCGTAACTTCGGGTTGAAAATTCAACAATGTTGTTGAAAATAATGTACTTTGTTGAAAATTCGTATTTTTTGGTAGAATATTAATCTTCTTGTTTGGAAATTTATCTTTTCGTTTAAAAATTCAACTATTCGGTTAATTCATCCTTTTGGCTTTAAAATTCAACCTTTTTATTGAAAATTAATGTACTTTGTTGAAAATTACTGTTTTTTTGTAGAATATTAATCTTCTTGCTGGAAAATTCATCTTTTGGGTTAAAATTTCATATTTTTGTAAGATCCACCCTCTTAGTTGATAATTTAACTATACTAATTTTAGAACAATCATCTTTTGTGTTGAACTCTATTGTTAAAAATCAATTTCTTCATGATTCATCATTTTAGTTGAAAATTCATTTCTTTTGTTAAAAAAATAACCATTTTGTTGAAAATTTTCTTTTTTTCTGGTGGAGAATTTATTTGTTAACTATATAATTTTAATGTAATTCTTATTTGTTAAAATGAATATTTTTATTGAAAATTGATGTTTCTAGTTGAAAATTCATGTATTTTATTTAAAAAAAAATTTTTTTGGTGGGAAATTAATATTTGTGGTTGAATATTCATCCTTTTTGGTTAAAAATGCAACTGTTTGGATCTAAATTAATCTGTGTTGTTTGAGGATTCAACAATTTAGTGGAAAATTAAACAAATCAGTTGAAAATCAACTTTTTTGTTATAAATTCATATTTTTGTTTTAGATGTGACTATCTGGTTAAAAAGTAAACTACTTTTACGAAAATTTAAATTTTTGGTAGTTGATGGATTTTTTTGTTGATACTTAATTTCTTATAGTCAAAATTTAACTGTTCCATTTTTGGTTGAAATTCGTCCTTTTTAGTTGAAACTTCAACTATTTTGTTGAAGATTAACCTTTTTTGTACTGAAAATCAACTTTTTTATTAAAAAATCATGAGTCAGATTTTAGCTCAGGGAATTATTTGATATGGAACCGGCATCTTGGAAAATAATTTTAATTCTGATTTAGAAGAAGGTAATTTACGGAAAAAAATCCCTCTAAATTGAAAATTGAAATTCTTCTACAAAATTCTCAGTTCAAATCAGAATTGTAATTCTCATGACCAAAAATAATTTCTTTTATTTTCGTGAGCCAGATAGATAACACACAGACAGAATGTGACCTGCGTGATATTTGCATACAAAAGTGCTTGTTTGATAATCCAGAGCAACCAGTTAAATCCCACTATTTCGAGGGTGTGTTAAGTCAATTCACGAGTTTCATCTTGAGAGTTACGTCAGCTTAATAATGTTTGTCACGCCGTTCTACGTCACTTGGATAATCAGCTAAACTTTTTTTTTCCGCGTATAAACGTATACATACTCTCAGTATCACTCCAGACTGAAGGTCACCCTATCAAACACACGTGTACCTCTCGATTTTGAAAATTGGATATTCATTGTTCTTAAATTAAGGGGAATTCAGGAGAAATCTTATTTTTTACCAAAAAAAAAAGAAATTTCAACAAAAGACATGAATTTTCAGAACGCAAATTTTCACAAAAAATGAAGTATTTAAATTCTTTTTTATTAAAAAATTGATTTTTAATTGCAAAAAAAAAAACTTTTAAGAAAATATTTAAATTTTGAACCAAATAGTTGAATTTTCAACTAAAAAAGATAAGTTTATATTAATAAATGGAATACTTAAATTTTCTGTTTCAAGAATTAATTTGTAACCAAAAAACTTTAACCTAAAGATGAATTTTCAACTAAAAAAAATACATGTTAAATCAAAAATGGAATAATAAAATTTTTAACCAAAAAAGGAATTTTTAACAATATCTAACAATAAATTTGTTAACAAATTAGTTGCATTTTTTAAACAAAATAGTTGAATTTTCAACCAAAAAATGACTTTTTAACTACATTGTTGAATTCTCTATAAAGTAGATTAATTTTACGCCAAAGCCATGAATTTTCAACCACAATCATGAATTTCCTACAGAGAATATTAATTTTCGATCAAAAAAGAAGAATTTTTAACATATTTCATGGATTTTTAACTAAAAAAGAGACATTTTAAACCAAAAACGGAATATTTAAAATTTTAGTTACAAAATTCATTTTCAACTCGGAAAAAAAGTGAATTTTCAACCAATAAGATCAATTCTCTGCCTGAAAAGACGAATTTTTATTGAAATACATGAATTTCAAACCAAATAGTTGATTTTTCAACAGAATAGTTCAGTTTTCAAAAAAAAAAAAACTGAATTTTTAAGTAGGAATCTTGATTTTCTCAAAAAAAAAACAGTGTTTCAACAAAGTACATAAATTTTAAACTAAAAAACACTATTTTTTCACCAAAAATGAAATATGTAAATTCTCAGTTAAAAAAAAATTAGTTTTAAACCAAAAAACGAATCTTCAAGAAAATAGTTAAATTTTCAACAAAGTAGTTGAATTTTTAACTAAAAAAGATAAATTTACAATAAAACATGTGATATTGAAATTTTCTGTTGCAATATTTAATTGGCAACAAACAAAAAAAAAAAGAATTTTCAGCCTAAAAGATGAATTTTCAACTAAAACAGATGAATTTTCAATCAAAAATAGTATAGTTAAATTTTCAGTAAAAAAAAATTTCAACCAAACAAAGGATTTTTTACCAGTATATTAAAATTTTTAAACAAAATAGTTGAATTTTTAACAAAAAATTACTTTTTAACTAAATTGTTGAATTCCCTATAAATTATGTTAATTTGCAACAAGGAATATTAATATTCAACCGAAAAAGAATTTTTACCAAAATACATGGATTTTTGACTGAAGAAGATACATTTTTAACCAAAAATGAAATAGTTAAATTTTTTGTTACAAAATTCATTTTCAACTCCAAAAAAAAGAAATTTTCAACCGATTAGATCAATTCTCTGACTTAAAAGACGAATTTTGATTAAAATACATGCATTTAAAACCAAATAGTTGATTTTTTAACAGAATAGTTCAGTTAAAAAAAAAAAAAAAAAAATTAATTTTAAAGTAGAAATTTTAATTTTTTCCAGAAAAAATCGGTGTTTCAACAAAGTACATTCATTTTCAACTAAAAAACACAATTTTTCACCAAAAAAGAAATATTTAATTTCTCAGTCAAAGAAAATTAATTTTTAACAAAAAAACAAATCTTCAAGAAAATAGTTAAATTTTTAAACAAGTAGTTGAATTTTTAACTAAAAAAGATAAATTTACAATAAAAATGGAATAGTGAAATTCTCTGTTGCAAAATTTAATTGGCAACAACCAAAAAAAAAGAATTTTCAGCGTAAAAGATGAATTTTTAACTGAAACAGATGAATTTTCAATCAAAAATAGGTTTTGACGTACATCAGATTTCGAATATTTCCCCAAAGATTTTTAAACTTTCAAAAGATTTTAAGGATTTTAAAAACTTTAAAAAGGATATAGTAAACCATATCTTTAAGATTTCAAAAAATGTGAAAGACTTCAAACGATTTCCAAATTTTTTAGAAGATATTAAAAGATTTCACAAAAGTTGCAAAGATTTCAAACGATTTTAAGTTTTTTAAAGAGGATTTCATAAGATATCACAAAAATTTTAAATATTCCAGTGATTTCATACTAATGTAAAAGATTTCAGAAAGACTTCAGAAATATTTTTAGTATTCTAATGATTTTTAACGAATACAAAGGAATTTCCGAAATATTTCAAAGTATTCATAAAGATTCCAAAACATTAAAAATATCTTGAATGATTTCAAAAAGTTTCAACAAATATGAGAAGGTTTTAAAAGGTTTTAGACGACCAGAAAAGATTTCACGAACAAAGACTAAAGATGGATTTCAAAAATATTTCAAAGATTTCAAAAAATTTCACAAAGTTTCCATTGATTTCAAAGCTTCCAAGGACGTAAAAGATTTCAACAAGAGTTCAGTACAACAGATTTCAAATATTTTAAATATAAAATTTTTTATAGAAGATTTCAAAAGATTTAACAAAGATTTCAAATATTCCAGTGATTTCAAACGAATACAAAAGACTTCAGAAAAATTTTGCAAATATTTCAAAGAATTTATAAGGATTTCAAATATTTTCGAGAATTTTAAAGATTTCAAAACATTTAAAAAAAGATTTCACAAATATTTTAAATATTTCATGAAGATTTACAAAAGAAAATTCATATATTTAGGTTTAAAATTCCACTGTTTTTGTATATAATTAGAAATTTATTTTGAAAATGCAACTATTTGTCTGAAAACTTAATTATTTTTTCTAAAATTATACCCTTTGGTTGAAAATTTAATTACTTTGTTCAAAAATCATTTTTTTTTGTTAAAAATTAAAATTTTTGGTGAAAATTCAATTGTTTTGTAGGAAATTCGTCTTTTTGGGTTGAAAAATCATTCAGTTAAAAATTTGTTAAATTTAAACCAAAAATATGAATTTTTAACAAAAAAGTTTATTTTCAACTGAATTGATTAATTTCCTAACAAATTGTTGAATTGTCAACTGAAGCAGAGAAATTTAGAACCAAACATTTGCATTTTCAACCAAAAATGATGAATTTTAAACCACAAAGATTATTTTTGGACCAAAAAAGACGAATTTTCAGTAAAATACATGAATTTTCAACTAGAAAGATAAATTTTCAATAAAAATATCCATATTTAACAAAAAAATTACATAACAGTTACACTGTTAGTTTAAAAAATTAATTCTAAACCAAAAAAAAAGATTTCAACAAAATAATTATTTTTTTAACAAAAGAAATGAATGTTTAATTATAATGCTGAATCATAGATAAATTAATTTTTAATAATCTAGTTCAACCCAAAAAATGATTTTTCAATCTGGAAGATGATTTTTATAAAAATAAAATAATTAAATTTTCAACTAAGGAAGGTAAATCTTTAAAGAATATGAATTTTTAACCAAAAAGATGAATTTTCCGTCAAGAAGATTAATGTCCTACGAAAAAAATATGAATTTTCAACAAAATGCGTCAATTTTCAGTAAAATTGTTGAATTTTCAACGCAAAAATATGATTTTTTAAAACAAAAAGTTAATTTTAACCAAATGATTAAATTTAAACCCAAAATATAAATTTTTAACAGTATACATGAATTTTCATCGTAAAGTGTAATAGTTACATTGTTAGTTAAAAAAATTAAAATAATAAAAATAAAAAAAATGGAATAGTTACATTTTCAACGAAGGATATGAATCTTACAGAAATATAAATTTTTAACGAACTAGGTTAACTTTCAATCAGGTAGTTAAATTTTCAATTATAAAAGATACATTTGTGATTAAAAAGATAATTTTCCAGCCAGAAGATTAATGTCCTACAAAAAAACAGGGATTTTCAGAAAAAAAATAAATTTTCAACAAAAAAATACGAATATTCAACAAGTTAGTTCAATTTTCAGGCAAAGAAGTTTTTAACAAAAAAAAAACGTGTTCAACAAAATAAGAAGATTTTTGACCAACGAAATAAATTTTCAACAAAAATGTTGAATCTTAACTTTAAAAAAATTTCAGTTTAAACCCAATAGTTTAATATTCAATGAAAAAGGTTAATTCTGTACAAAAAAGGACGAGTTTTCAACAAAATATTTAAAAGAACGAATATTCAAAAGTTAATTAAATTTCCCAGCAAAAAATTAATTTTCAACCAAAAAGATCAATTTTAAATCGAGAAGATTAATTTTCTACCCAAAAGAACGACTTTTCAACAAAATATATGAATTTTTACCTAAAAAAGATAAATTTTAACCAAAAAATAAAATAGGTAAATTTCCAAATAAAAAAATAAAATTTCAATTAAAAAAAAAAACAAATATTCAACAGATTAGTTAAATTTTCAAGTAAAAAAATTAATGTAATTTTAACCAAATTGTTTAATTTCGATTGAAAAAGATGAATTGTCAACGAAAAAAATTGATTTTCTACAAAAAAGACGACTTTTCAAGAAAATATTTTAAAGATCGAATATTCAACAAGTTAATTAAATTTTCCAGAAAAAAATTAATTTTAACCAAAAAGATCAATTTTAAATCAAGAAGATTAATTTTTTACCAAAAAGAACGCCTTTCCAACAAAATATGTAAATTTTTAATCTAACAAAGATAAATTTTAAACCAAAAATGGAATAGTTAAATTTTCAGACAAAAAATTCAATTTTCAACTACAAAAAAAAGAATTTTCAAGCAAAGAAATTAATTTTCAACGAAAAAAAAACGAATTTTCAACAAAATAATAAAATTTTCGACCAACGAAATGAATTTTCAAGTAAAATTATGAATCTTCATAAAAAAATAACGTTTTAACCAAATAGTTTTTAATTTTCAATGAAAAAGATGAATCGTCAACGAAGAAGATTAATTTTTCACAAAAAAGGTCGAGTTTTCAACAAAAATATTTAAAAGAACGAATATTCAACAAATTAATTAAATTTTCAAGCAAAGAAATTAATTTTCAACCATAAAGATAACTTTTAAATCAATAAGATTAATTTTTTACCTGTAAAGACGAATTGTCAACATGCATGAATTTTCAACTAAAAAAAGTAAATTTTTAACCAAAAAAGGATTAGTCAAATGGCTAATTAAACAAATTAATTCCCTACCAAAAAACAACAATTTTTTAGAAAAATAGTGAAGTTTTGAATCGAAGAAATAAATTCTGAACCAAAAAGATCATTTTTTAACCAAGAAGATTAATTTTCTATCAAAAAGGTCGACTTTTCAACAAAACATTTGAATTTTTCCTAACAAAGATAAATTTTAATCCAAAAAATGGAACAGTTAAATTTTCTGACAAAAAAATTTAATTTTCAAGCAAAGATATTAATTTTCAATCAAAGAGATGGATTTTTAACCACCTAGATTAATTTTCTACCAATAAAAGCGAAGTTCAACAACATGCATAAATTTTCCACAAAAAAAGTAAATTTTCAACTAAAAATGTAATAAATACATTGCCAGTTAAAGAAATTAATTCCCAACAAGGGAACACTCAAATAGTTAAATTTTCAATCTAAAAAAAAATATTTTTAACCGCAAAGAAACGAATGTTCATCAAATCAGTTAAATTGTCAACTAAATTAATTAATTTTTAACTAAAATAATGAATCTTCACATTTTTGTTGAAAATTTAACAATTTCGTTAAAAGTTCATCCTTGTTGGCTGAAAATTCAACCATTTTTTTGAAAATTCGTCTTTTTTGATTGAATATAACTGTTTTAAATTAAAAATCAACATATTATTTTGTCGAAAGATCAATTCTGAACGAAAAATATTCGGATTTTTTAATTATGAAAAAGAATTATTATTTAATATTTAGCAATATTCGACTGTTAATTTAACAAGAATAATTTCAAACCAAATATTCATAAGTAAATGTAATTTGAAACTGAATTGTTTGAAATAGAAAGCCTTGAATCGTTAAAATTTCAAAGAGCTTTTAAACTTTGAACGTTACGATTTTAATTGTTCTGTTTAAAAAAATTATTAATTTGTGAGTGAAATTGTTAATTTTGATGTATGAATAGCAATTGAACATTTATCATTTGTAGAACAATTCGAATAATTTTTAGAGGTATTTCGATGTTTTGAAAAGATTAAAAAATAATTTAAAACTTAAAATGATTTCATATAATTTAAACGAAATGTGTGTTCCGACAAAAGTGTTCTAATATTGTAGGATATTCTAAAAATTTTAGGAAAAATTCGAATCATTTTAAAAGATATTTAGAAGTTATTAAAAAATTTCAAGAATAATTTTTTTTGGTTAAAATACTATAATTTAAAAAATTTTTAATACATTGATGATTCTTCAATTTGAAACTTCCAAAATGATAACCTGGATTTATATTTTTGAAACTACATCTGAATCTTTGAAATCTAAAATTTATAAAAGTTAAAAATTCGAAATTTTTCAGTTTTAATGCATTTCATTTAAAATTGTTCAATTGAAAAGTGTTAGTACTTTCCATTTTAGACGTGTGAGTTATTGAGTATTTGAGTACAAAATTTTTGAATTAAAAAACTTTTAAACTTTAATTTTAAAAGTTTGAAATTCAAGAGTTCCACTTTTGAGTGATTTAATTTGCAGTTCATTTTTCATTAATTCAAATGGAAAGAAGGTTAGCTTTAGAGTTCGAATCTTTTAATTTTATTGACCGTGAAAAATGTTTGCGAACCCGGAATTGACCGGGAATTTTTTCGCTTAAAACGGCCAACCGGAAATAGAACCCAGTGAGAAAATCCTTGAAACAATTTTGAAACTTCAACTGTACATTAATTTGATTTTGATTGTTGAACAGGGAAATAAATTGGCTTTGGAAAAAAAATATCTTCCTGTAAGCTTTCGTTTTACATAACTTGCATTCGCAATAGCTTAAAGTTGTGTACTTTTATAGGGTTTCGCTTCATTACTGGTCATTGAACTAAAGCTGCTACATAAAAGCTTTATATAGGTCAACTAGAAGCCGAAAATTCTATTAATTTGGAAGAAAATTCAACTGTTT
>JAUELO010000179.1:7348870-7370036 GCA_032357855.1 Amphibolips quercusostensackenii | reverse complement strand
ATTTGTTGGGAATTAATTTCTTTAACTGTCAATTTAACTATTCCATTTTTGGTTGAAAATTTACCTTTTTTTATTGTTGAAAATTTGTTTATGTTGTTGAAATTCGTGTTTGTTGGTAGAAAATTAATCTTCTTAGTTAAAAATTCATCTTTTTGGTTGAAAATTAATTTCTTTGCTTGAAAATTTAACTAATTTGTTGAATATTCATTTTTTTCTGTTCGAAAATTTATTTTTTTGTCTGAAAATTTAACTATTTCATTTTTTGGATTAAAATTCATCTTTGTTAGGTAAAAATTCATATATTTTGTTAAAAAGTCGACCTTTTTGATAGAAAATTAATCTTCTTGGTTGAAAATTCATATTTTTAGTTGAAATTTGAAACAGTTTAGGCCCTGGTAGTTTGAAACTGATTCTCTCTGGAGATGAGTAAAGCTTTAGAGACTCATTAAATTTTTAAGTGACATAAGTGGCTACAGCTGATATAACTTACCTAGAGCAGTCCGAACCAGATATATTGTGCAGGCATCAAATGACGTCCATATCCTGCTGAATGATGACTGCGACTTTCAGTTTTTTAAGCCTATCTTTTTATCATCACGCCTTTTCTTCTTTCAGTTACCCATTGCACAAATTATTCTCTTTCAAACTCTGAAAACTAAATAAAAAAAACGTCATTATCAATAAAAATTAAATCAATGGATTTCTTTTAATTGAAAATCATGGATATTGAATTTTTAATTAACTTCCGTAAAAGGTTTTTCAATTATAGAAAGTAATTTATATTTCAAAGCATTGTAATAAAACTCTTGAATATCAAGTTTCTTATCTAAGATTTTTCAAAAATAAAGCTTACAGAGCAATAAAATTAACCTCCCGAGCTGCTTCAGCAAAAATTATAAACTATAGTTTATTTGTACGTATCAGCTGCATACTGCTGACTCGTTTTTCCGTTTACGATTCGCTTATCAGGAGTTACGATTCCTAAAAAAAAAACGCAGTTTCGTTTAATTACGATTTTCAGGGTGTCTATCCTACCCGGAAAACCTGGCATTGTCAGGGAATTTTTTTATGCTTGGAAAACCTTGGAATGTCAGGGAATTCTTTTTCAAGTCAAGGAATTTTTTTAAGAGCGTGCTTAATTTTTTTTTTTTAATTTTGATATAAAACTGAAAAGCAATGATTGTTCATTTGCAGAAGTAGCTTTATGTTACTGTATTTAATTATTTTGTTGAAAATTCGATTTTCTTTGGCTTGGAATTAATTTTTTTAACTCAAAATCTAACTGTTTATTTTTTTGGTTGAAAATTAATCTTCTTTAGTTGAAAATTCCTGTATTTTGCTAAAAAATCGTCCTTTTTGGATTAAAAAATTTTTCTTAGTTGAAAATTAATTTTTTTAATTGAGATTCATAATTTTAAAAGAAAATTCATTACTTTGACTGAAAATTAAACTAATTTGTTTAAATTTTGTTTTTATCTTATTTTTTTTTGGTTGAAAATTTATATTTTTTTAGTTAAAAATTCAACTTTTTGTTTGAAAATTTTTGTATTTTGTTGAAAATTTTATTATTTTTTTTTTGTAGAAAATTAATCTTCTTAGTTAAAATTTCATCTTTTTAGATGAAATTTCAACTATTCTGGTTAAAAATTCATTATTTTAGATGACAATTAATTTTGTTTAAAAAGTTAAACACTGTTGTTAAAAATTCGTTTTTGGTTTATGATTTATAATTTTAAATGAAAATTGATCACTTTGGTTAAAAATTTGACTAATTTGCTTAAATTTTGTTGAGTATTTGGTTAAACATATATCTTTTTTAGTTGAAAATTCAACTATTTGTTTTAAAATTCATGTATTTTATTGTAAATTCGACTTTTTTGGTAGAAAATTAATCTTCTTGGTTAACATTACATCTTTTTGGTTGAAATTTCAACTATTCTAGCTATAAATCGAAAATTTATCTGTTTTAGTTAAAAAATCAACTATTTGTATGAAAATTTTTGTATTTTGGTAAAAATTCTATTTTTTGGTAAAAAATTTATCTTAAAAACTCATCTCTGCTTGAAAATTGAACTATTTTGTTGAAAATTCGTTTTTTTTTTGGTTGATTTTTTTTTTAATGAAAATTTAACTATTTTCATTTTCGATTGAAAATTAATCTTTTTTGGTTGAAAACTTATTCATTTCGTTAAAAATTTGTCCTTTTTGGTAGAAAACTAATATTTTTGGTTGAAAATTCATATTGTTGGTTGAAAATTTATATTTTTATTTGAAAATTTAACAGTTTGGATGGCACTTTTTTCTTTCGACTGAAAATTCTTTCTTAGTTCAAAATTAGGCTCTTGTTTAAAATTAATTTTTTTGGTTGAAGATTGATAATTATCAATCTTAAACCAAAAAAATTGATAAAAAAATTATAATTAAAAAATTAATGAAATGAATTAAAAAATAATAATAATTCATAAAATTAATAAAAATTATAATTTTTAATGAAAATTCATTACTGGTTAAAAAAATTAACCGTTTTGTTGCAAATTAGTTTCTAGTTGATTAAAAATTAATTTTTTGAATTGAAAATTCAATTATTTAATTTTTGACGTAAAATTTATCTTCTTTTTTTTTTGTTGAAATTATGTTTTTATTTTATTAAAAATTATTTTTGGTTGAAAATTTGTCACTTTGGTAGGAAATTTAAATATTTTGTTGAAAATTTGTTTTTCTTTGGTTTTAAATTAAAATTTTTAAGTGAAAATTTAACTGTTCAATTTTTAGTTGAAAATTAATCGTTTTTAGTTAAAATTCTAGTATGTGGTTAAAAATTAATATATTTGGTTGGAAAGTCATGTTTTTTAGCGTAATTCAACTGTTTTTGATTAGAAATTAAAATCTTTTTGATTAAAATACCAAGTACTACATTTGTTGTTACCAATTCATCTTTTTTGGAATAAAAATTTAATTATTCGCTTGAAAGTTAAACTCTTTTGTTAAAAAATTAATGTTTTTGGTTGAAGGTTTGTCATTTTTATTGAAAATCCATCCCCTTGGTTGAAAAAATGAGCTATTTCGTTGAAAATTAGTTTTTTCTTTGGCTGAAAATTAATTTTTTTAGTGAAAATGTAACTTCCAGTTGAAACATGAATTATTTTGTTAAAAAAATTTTTTTAAATTAATTTTTAAAAACTGAAAATGTAATTATTTCAGTTTAATATTCCATCATTTTAGTTAAAAATTCATTTTTCATTTTCAATTCAACTATTCCAGCTAAAGATTCATCATTTTAGTTAATAATTCATCTGTTTCATTTAAAATTCAAATATTCCAGTTGAAGACTCATCATTTAATTTGAAAATTCAACACTTCGTTTGAAAATGTAATAATTAAAAAAAAAATTTTTTAAACTGAAAATGTAACTATTTTTTTTAATTAGTTTTTTTAACTCAAAATTTAACTGTTCAATTTTTGGTTGTCTATTTATCTTTATTAGTTGAGAATTCTTTAATTTCAGTTGAAGATTCATGATTTTAGTTGAAAATTAATCACTTTTGTTGAAAATGATTTTTTTTTTAAAACTGAATATGCAACTATTCCATTAGAATATTCCATAATTATAGTTGAAAATGCATGTATTTTGTTAAAAAATCGTATTTTCTTTTGTTGAATTCAACTGTTCTTTATTTAAAATTAAAATTCTTTTTAGTTGAAATATCAATTATTATGTTTTTCGTTGTGAATTCATCTTTTTTGTTTGAAAATTCAACTATTTTGTTAAAGATTTATATATTTGTTGTTGATGATTTATAATTTGAGTTGGAGATTCATTTCTTTGGTTGAAAATTAATGTTTTTGGTAGAAAAAATTAATTTTTAGCCAAAAAAAACAACTAATTTTTAACAAAATCGTTAAATTTTTAGCCATATAGTTGAATTTTCAAACAAAAAATTAATTTTCTACCAAAAAAGATGAATTTTTAATAAAAATAAATAAATCTTCAAACAATTAATAAAAGTGTTTTCAACAAAGTAGTTCAACTCTTAACCAAGTAGTTGAATTTTCAACCACGAAAGATGAATTCTTAACGAAAGATGTAATAGTTGATATTTTCAATCCAGAAAGATTTTAATTGAAAACCGTAACAGTTGAATTCATTAAAAAAACGAATTTTCAACAAAATTGTTGCATCCTCAACCAAAAAGATTCATTTTCGACCAAAAAAGACGAATTTTCAATGAAATAGTTAAATTTTTAACTAAAGAATATAAATTTTCAATAAGAAATAGAATACTTAAATTTTCAGTTAAAAAAAAAAATAATTTTTAACAAAAAAAAAACAACTAACTGTCAAAGAAATCGTTACATTTTCAACTAAAGAGACGAATTTTCAATTAAAAATTATGAATCTTTACAAAAAATTAATTTTTGATAAGTAGTTCACCTTTTAACTAAGTAGTTGAATTTTTAAACCCAAAGATTAATTTTCTACCAAAAAAGATGAATTTCCAACTTGAATACATAAATTTTCAATCAAATAGATAAATTTTTCAAACAAATATGATGAATTTTCAACAGAAAATTAATTATTATATTTTTCGTTGTGACTTCATCTTTTTTGGTCAAAAATTCAACTATTTTGTTAAAAATGTGTATATTTGTTGTTGATGATTGATAATTTTAGATGGAAATTCATTTCTTTGGTTGAAAATTAATATTTTTTGTTGAAAATTCAACTATTCCAGTTGAAGTATAATTATTTTAGTTTAAAATTCATCTTTTCAGTTGAAAATTTAACAATTCCAGTTGAAGATTTATGATTCTAGTTAAAAGTTCATCAGTTTAATTGAAAATTGATCTCTTTTAGTTCAAAATTAAAATATTTCGGTGAAAGTTTGTCTTTTTTATTTAAAAATCAATCAGGTTGATCATTTTTTAATCAATTTTAGTTGAAAATTCATGTCTTTGGTTTTAATTTCAACTATTCCAGTTAAAGATTCATCAATTTAGTTAAAAATTCATCAGTTTGGTTAAAATGATCTTTTTTTAGTTGAAAATTCATGTGTTTTGTTAAACATTCGTATTTTTTTTGTAGGAAATTAATTTTTGTTGTTGTTAAAGAATCATTTTGTTTGAAAATTCAACTATTCCAGTTGAAGATTCATTTTAGTTGAAAACTCATATCTTTAGTTGAACATTAGTTTTTCAAACTAAAAATTTAATTCAATTTTTGGTTGAATAATTATCTTCTTTAGTTAAAGATTCGTCTTTTTTGGTAGAATTTAATCTGCTTTTGTGAAATTTCATCTTTTTGGTAGAATATTTAATTATTTTGGTGAACATTTTTTTCTTGGTGAAAATTAATTTTTTCAACTGAAAATTTAGCCGTTCATTTTTTGATTGAAATTTTTTTTTTAATTGAACATACTTGGTTGAAAATTAAGTTACTTTGTTAAAAATTCTGGTTTTTTCTGCTAAAGAATCATCATTTTAGTTAAAAATCCATCTCTTTGGTGGAAAATTGAACTATTTTGTTGAAAATTCTTTTTTTTTTAGCGGACAACTAATCTTCTTGTTTGGAAGTTTATCTGTTTGGTCTAACATTGAACTATTTTGTTAAAAATTCGTAGTTTTTTTTTTACTAAAAATTGATTTCTTAATCTGAAAATACAAGTATTCCGTTTTTGGTTTAAGGTTTATGTTTTAAAGTTGAAAATTCAACCATTTGATTGAAAATTCATTATTTTTTTCAGTAGAAAATTAATCTTCTTGTCAAAAAATGCATCTGTTTGGTTGCAAATGTAACTATCCTGTTGAAAATTGAACTATTCAATTTTTTGATTAAAAATTTAGCTATTTGATGGAGAATTTATTTATTTTGTTAAAAGTCCCACTTTTTTGTAGGAAATTAATATTTTTGGTTGAAAATTTAACTGCTTGGAACTCTTGTTAAAAATTCATCTTTTCTCAGTTTAAAATTTATCTATTTCAGTTGTGGATTCATCATTTTGGTTAAAAATTTATCAGGTCGGATAAGATTTTTTTCTTTTTGTAAAATTAATTTTTTTAACTGAAAATTAAAATTTTTTATTTTTGTTTGAAAACTAATCTTTTTTTTTTTGTTTAAAATTCAGCTATTTGAAATTTTGTTGTTGTTGAAAATTCAACTATTTGGTTGAGAAGTCACGTATTTTGTTGAAAACTTGTCTTTTGTGGTAGAAAATCAATCTTTTTTGTTAATAATGCAATATTTTTACTCGAAACGGTTGGAATTTGAAGCGGTTTAAATTAAATTTTATATAGCACCACATGAATTTTACCTAAATATGCATTGAATTTTACCTATAGGAAGATTAAATAAAAATTTATTTTAATTATTAATCAGATTCATGAACTTTAGAGACCAAGCCAAGAAATGGTCAATAATGTTTTTAATATTATTTAATTAATCGATGGTGCTAATATATTTAAGGATATCTAGTAATATAATTAATTAAAGCTTTCTATATTAATTAATTTCTAAATTTAAAATAAAATTAATTAAACCTTGAAAAAATGCAGTAGTTAATATTTTGACCAAAAAGATTTTCAATTCTAATCAAAAACAGTTGAATAAACTGTAAAAAACCTTGAATTGTCAGGGACTTTTTTCCAGGATTTTAATAGACACCCGCTGATTTAAAATATTCAGTAACAACTCTTTCCGTTGTTTTTTTTGAACGACTTCCCCGTGAATTGTTGGTAGTTAAATGATCTTGAAGCTCGTAATGAAAATTAAATAAACGTGACCTTATTTATTGGACTTTTGCCTTCGACGCGGTCAAAACCTCAATTATAGCTTATCTCTTCTTCCTCTTTTAAATACGGAAAAAGTTTCGATTTGTTGCATGTGATAAGAATGAGTAACTACTTGACTATGAATGAATAGCGTTCAAGATTTCAAGTCTTGCTTGTTTACGTGTACAGAGTAGTTAAGATATTCAAACTGGGATTATTGTGAACTAGAATTTTCCGTAGTGATATTATTTATTCAAAACTCCGTTAAGTGTTACTTGGTTCTTTTGTTCGACTAATTAGTTACTCAATTCAAGGTTAGTGTTACGGTTTTTTTGGACAAATTGGTCTTGAAAATGGGTTAACGTATCGAGGAAAAAGAAAGTGGATATTACAAAATATGACTTACGAAAGGAACTCTTTTCATTTTTGATTATCTGGTTAATTGGACCTATTTTTAATCATGGTTTTTTTCTGATTTATTCCTGAGAATTGTTCATTATTCGGTTTATTTTTGAATAACTTTATTTTTTAGGTTTAGTTTATTTGATTTTACATTTATATACTTATAATTTTTGAGATTCTTGAGAAAATTCAAAAAGCATTTAAAAAATTTTGGATGACATAAAATTTTTAACAGAAAAAATAATCTTCAAATCAATAGTTTAATTTTTCAAAGAATAATGATGAATTCTCAACGAAAAATGTAATAGTTGATATTTTTCAATGAAGAAATTTTCGTTTTAAATGAAAAACAGTTGAATGTGTTCATAAAAGACGAATTTTGAACAACAAAAATAGTTAATTTTTAACTGAATAGTTAAATTTTTAATTAAATTGATGAATTTTTCACCAAGAAGATTAATTTGCCACCAAAATAGACGAATTTTCAATTAAAAAAAATAAATCTTCAAACAAACAAAAAACATTTAACTAAAATGATGAATCTTTAACCAAAAAATTAATTTTGATCAAAATAGTTCAACTTTCAACCAAAAAGATTAATTTTCTACGAAAAAAGACAGATTTTCGACTAAAATACATGAATTTTTAATCAAGTAGATGAATTTTTAAAACAAGTATCATGAATTCTGATCGAAAAATCTAATAATTGATTCTCAGTCAACGTTTTATTTTATTTTAAATTAACAACTGTTGAATTTATAAAAAAAATGAAAAAAATAGTTAATTTTCAATCAAATAGTTAAATTTTCAACCAAACTTTTTTTCAACTAAACTCATGAATTTTCAAACAAAGTAAAAATGACTTTTTAACAAAGTAGTTCAGCTTTTAACGATTTAGTTAATTTATCAACAAAAAATAGATGAATTCTTAACGAAAAATGTGATAGTTGATATTTCAATCCAAAAAGATTTCAATTGTCAACCATAACAGTTGAATTTATTTAAAAAACGAATTTTCAACAAAATAATTAATTCCTTAACCAAAAAATTCATTTTCTACCAAAAAATATGAATTTTTAATGAAATAGTTGAATTTGCAAATAAACAATATATCTTCAATCAGAAATAGAATAGTTAAATTTTCAGTTAAAAAAATTAATTTTTAGCCAAAAAAAAATAATTTTTAACAAAATCGTTAGATTTTCAACCAAAAAGATGCATTTTTAACTAAAATGATTAATCTTTCATAGAAAAATTAATTTTTGACAAATTAGTTCAATTTTTAAACAAATAAAAATGAATTTTCTACCAAATAAGACGAATTAAAAAAAATACATGAATTTTCAATCAAATAGATGGATTTTTCAAACAAATTTGATTAATTCTTAAGGGAGAATGTAATAGTTGATTTTCAATCAAATTTTTTTTATTTTAAATGAAAAACAATCTATTTGGTTCAAAATTTAACTATTCGGTTGAAAATGAAACATTTTGTTTAAAAATTTGTCTTTTATGGATGAGTTCAACTACCTTTTATTTGAAAATGTTTTGGTTGGAAATTATTATTTTTTTTGCTAAAAATTAATTTTTTCAATTGAAATTGAAACTATTCCATTTGTAGTTAAAGATTTATTTTTTTTTACTTAAATATTTAACAATTTCATTGAAAATTCGTTTTTTATGTATTCAACTGTTCTGGTTTAAAATTAAATTGAAAATTAATTTTTCTTTCAATTTTTTTGAATTCATCTTTTTTTGATTTAAAATGAAAAAAATTTTGATTAAAAATTCATTTTTTAGTTGAAAATTCGTCTTTTTTGGTAGAAAATTTATCTTTTTGGTTGAAAATTAAACTACTTTGTTAAAAAGTAATCTTTTTAAAAATTCATAATTTTAGTTCAAAATTCATCTCTTTGCTTGAAAATTTGAAGATTTTATTAGAAATTAGTTTTTTTTTTGGTGGAAAAAATTAATTTTTTCAACTGAAAATTCAACTATTCTATTTCTGTTTGAAGAGTTCACTTTTTAAATTCAAAAATTCTTCTTTTTTGGTGGAAAATGAATTTTTTTGGTTGAAAATTCAACTATTCTAGTTAAAGTTTCATCACTTTAGTTGGAAACGCATCTCTTTGGTTGAACTTTAATTTTTTAAACTAAAAATGTAACCATTTAATTTATGTTTGAATAATTATCTTTAGTTGAAAATTAGTCTTTTCTTAATAGAAATTATTCAGCTTGTTTGATAATTCATTCTTTTGGTAGAAAATGTTAAAAAAGGGTCAACTTTGTTAAAATTTTACTTCTTTTTTTAGTCGAAAATTCAACTGCTTGGTTGAAAGTTAAAAATTACTCTCTGTGGTTGAACATTGAACTATTTTAGTGAAAATTAGTTGTTTTTTTCTCAAAATTATATTTTTTAGCTGAAAATATACATATTCCATTTTTGGTTTAAGATTCAACGATTTGGTTGAAAAATCATGTATTCGTTTGAAAATTCAATTTTTGTCTTTTTTGTATGAATTCAACTGTTTTTTATTTAAAAGAAAAAAAAAATGATTGAAAATCAACTATGACATTCTCCGTTAAGAATTAATAAAATTTGTTTAAAAAATTCATTTATTTGATTGAAAATTCATGTATTTTAGTTGAAAGTTTAACGACAACAAAATCGTTAATTTTTTCACCAAATAGTTGAATTCCCAAACAAAAATATTAATTTTCTACAAAAAATATGAATTTTCAATTAAAATAAATGAATTGTTGAATAAAAAAATGACTTTTTAACAAAGTAGTTCAACTTTTAACGGTGTAGTGGAATTTTCAACCAAAACAGATGATTTATCAACGAAAAATGTAATAGTTGATATTTCCAATCCAAAAAGATATTAATTTTAGAGCATAATAGATGAATTCATAAAAAAATGAATTTTCAACAAAATAGTTGAATCTTCAACCAAGAAGATTCATTTTCGACAACAAAAAAGATGAATTTTCAATGAAATAGTTAAATTATCAACTAAAAAATAGAAAGCGTCAATTAGAAATAGAGAAGTTTAATTTTCAGTTGAAAAAATAAATTTTTAGCCATAAAACAAACTAATTTTCAATATTTCGGTAAATTTTTAACCAAAGAGATGCATTTGCAACTAAAATGATTGATCTTTAATGAGAAAATTAATTTTTGACAAAGTATTTTAACTTTCAACCAAATAGTTGAATGTTCAACCAAGAAAATTAATTTTAACTAAAGTGATGATTCCTCAAAAAATTTTTTAACAAAGTAATTGAATTTTCAACTAAAAAAAAATGCAATTAAAAATGGAATAGCTAAATGTTCAGTTCAAAAAATTAATTAAAAAAATTTTTTCAACAAAGTAATTAGATTTTTTAACACAAAGATGAATGATCAAACAAGCTGATTAAGTTTCACCAAAAAAGACAAATTTTAATCTAAAGAAGATAATTATTCAACTAGTTAAATTTTCAGCTGAAAAAATTAATTTGTACCAATAAGAAAAACTAATTTTCAACCAGAAAGACGAATTTTCAACTAAAATGATGAATCTTTAAAAAAGATGATTTTTTAGCAAAGTAGTTTAATTTTCAACCAAAAATATTAATTCTCTACCAAAAGACGAATTTTCAACTAAAATAAATGAATTTTCAATTAAGTAGATGCGTTTTCTTGTTTTAATGATGAATTCTCAACGGAAACATAATAGTTGATTTTCAATTAGAAAAAATTTTTATTTTAAATCAAAAATTTATGAATTCATCCAAAAAGACAAAAAAAAATTAATTTTAAATCAAATAGTTCAATTTTCTACCAAGAAGATTAACTTTTTTTTTTACCAAAAAAGACGAATTTTCATCTGAAAATTCATGCATTTTAAAACAAAATAAAAGTGAATTCTTAACAAAGTAGTTTAACTGTTAACCAAGTTGTTAAATTTTCAAACAAGAAATATGAATTCTTAACGAAAAATGTATTAGTTGATATTTCAATCGAAAAAGATTTTAATTTTAAACCATAACAGTTGAAATGCATAAAAAAACGAATTTTTAATGAAATAATTCAATTTTTAACTAAAAAAGATAAATCTTCAACTAGAAATGGAATACTTCAATTGGCAGTTGACAAAATTAATGTTTAGCAAAAATAAACTAATTTTCAACCAAGACGTTTTAATATAAAAGGTAGTTAAATTCATCCATAAAAGACAAGTTTTTAAACAAAGTATTTCATTTTCAATCAAGTAGTTAAATTTTTAACCAAATAAATGAATTTTCTGCCATGAAAATTAATTTAATACCAGAAAAGATTAATTTTTAACCAAGAAGATTTATTTTTTGCTAAAAAGACGAATTTTCAACAAAATAGTTTCATTTTAAACCACAAAAGTTGATTTTTCAACAAAAAAATATAATACCAAAAAAGATTTTAATTTTAAGTCAAACAGTCGAAATTTTTATGTAAAAAATGAAATTTCCATAAAAAAAGAAGAATTTTCGAACCAAAGACTTATATAAATATAATTTGCATAGGTTTCTCGAGAAAATTCAAAAATATTTTTTAAGATTTCAGACATGTCGAAAAAGTATCTAGAAAATTTCTAAGATTTTTTTTGATCTTACAGGATTAAAAAAAAAAATTTGAAAAAATAAAAATAGGTTAATAGAAAAATTGAGTAGATTTATATATATTTGAGACTTTTTGACAAAATTCCAAAAATTCTTAAATTTTTCTTAAACTGGCTCGACTCTTTTAAAATCTTCTGGATTGATTTTTGAAAATTTTGAAGATTTTTCTTAATATATTTTAATGTTTTTAAATATTCTCTGAAAATTAATTTTTAAAAATAAAGAGCCACATTCAATATCCCCAGGAATTAAAAAAAAAAATTATCTTGAAGCCTCTCAGAATCTTTAAGAAACTTCAAAATTTTATTTCGTGATCTTCTAAAATCTACATTTTGTTTTAGGTTCTCTGAAATTTTGTATTTTTTTCAAATTTAAAAAATGTCTAAATATCTTTTTCAATGAATCTATTTTTTACAGACATTTTTCCAAATTTCTTCAAAATAAACAAAAATTGCCTAAAATTCCTAAAATAGATGTGTAAAATAAAAAGTAATTTTGAACTTTCCGAGAAATCTTAAGAACTCTTGAATTTTTTCTAAAATTTTCTGATGTTGCAAAATTGAAAATTTTTGTGTTTAAATCTTCTGCATTCTTTTCCGAATTTTCAGGAAATCATTTGAGTTTTTCAAAAATCGTGTTTAATATTTTCTTCAGTTAATTTTTCAAAAATCTTCATTTTGTTTAAAATTTGTCGGTACCAATATAATTTAATTTTTCATAATTCCATAATTTAATTTCTCTCTTTTTTTTAAGTATGGAAAAATTGTTTCCCAGTATTAAAAAAACACTCATAATTATAATTTTATCTTTTATAAATAATGAATAGAATCCTTTTGTAAAAACATTTAGTCAAAACCTTGAGACAGTATATTGTTGCCTGTATTATTAGATTATAATTTACAATTAAAAATGTTTCTTTTAGAAATAAATGTTTAGAATTCAAGTTTCTCATTTGAAAATTGCGATTTACAAAGTTCGAGATAAATTGAAAAGAATACCTATTTTTTTAGATAGAATAGGAAATGATAATCGAGACGATGTTTACCTTTCAATTTCCCATCTGCAGAGTTTATCGCGGAGGTTACTTCGGGTCAAGAAACATAAAACAAATTAGCAATGGAATCGAAATTAAGTAACGAGTCACTTGAAGACTTCAATCTCTGCATTTTTTTGTGGCAATAAATACAATTTGAATAACAATGATTAGTAACACCTTTAAATTAAAGTGTTTTTGTTTAACTTTCATTGACAAAAGAAAGTATTGCCTCATGTGGAAAATTACTCAAGTGCGATTTATAGTCATCGTGACCAATCGCGGAAGTCTGTCTTACTTTGCTGTCAACACTTTTCTTACGAGATAGTATTGAACTTGAAAAACCTGAATCTCATTGTTTTTAAAAGCGCCCGAAAATTCGAAACTTCCGAATTTGAATGATTAGTATTCAAAGCGATTTTTTTCAGCAGAATATGGTTATATATTATGTTTTTAACGTGGAAATTTAACTATTCCGTTTTTTACTGAAAATTCCTTTTTTTTGTAGGAAATTAATGTTCTGGTTTTTAATTGTTTCAAATAATGAAAAAATAATTTTCGAGACAAAGAGATGAATTTTGAACCGAAAAGATTAATTTTCTACCAAAAAATATTAATTTTTAAGAAAATGCATAAATGTTCAACCAAAAAGGTGAAATAGTCATGAAGAAGATTAATTTCCTACCATAACTTGAATACATGCAAAATTTTATGTCACTATTTTGACACTATTTTTTCGAAGTTGTGACGCTATTTGCTTAATTGAAAATTCATATTTTTTAACAATTTGTAATTTTTTCTTTTTTTTAGTTAAAAATTCAACTCATGATGAAAAGTCGTCTTTTTGGGTTGGATTCAACTGTTTTTTATTTAAAACAATCTTTTTTTTGTGAAATATCAACTACTGCATTTTTCGATCAGAATTAATCTTTTTTGGAATAAAAATTTAATTACTTAGTTAAAAGTTAAACTCATGTCAAAAATTAATTTTTGTTTTGAGGATTCATCATTTTAACTAAAAATTGACCTCTGGTTGACAAATTAGCTATTTTGTCAAATAATAGTTTTTCTTTGGCTGAAAATGACTCTTTTTTACTAAAAATTTAACTATTCCAATTGAATCTTTTTGGTTGAAAATTCAATTATTCTAGTTAAAGATCCATCATTTTTCTTGAAAATTCCTCACTTTGTTTGAAAATTAAACTATTTTTTTGAAAATTAGTTTATTTTAGCTGAATTTTTTAAAAACTGAAAGTGTAATTATTATTTCAATTGGGGTTTTCTATCATTTTAGTTGAAAATTAATCTTTATGGTTGAAAATTCAATTGTTATAGTTGAAGATTTATAATTTTAGTTGAAATTTTTTTGTTTAAAATTTAACAATTCTAGTTAAAGATTCATAATTTTAGTTAAAAACTCACGAATTTGATTAAAAATGTAACTATTTTTATAAATTAGCTTTTTTTGTTTGAAATTAATTTTTTCAACTGAAAATTTAACTGTTCTATTTTTTTCGAAATTTGACCGTTTTTAGTAGAAAATTGAAGTATCTGGTTGGGAAATCATTCTTTTTTTCAAATCTTTCTTTTGGCAGAAAATTGATCTTCTTAGTTGAAAGTTCATCTTTTTGCATGAAAATTCAACAGTTTGTTTGCACTTTCATCTCTCCCTTGACTGAAAATTGTTCTGAGTTGAAAATTCGTCTTTTGGTGAAAGTCAAATGTTTTTTATGAATAATTAAAATATTTTTTGGTTAAAATATCAGAATTCATCTTTTTGTAAATTTTTTTTCGTTGAAGATTCATCATTTTAATTGAAAATTCATCTGTTTGGTTGAAAAATGAACTATATTGTTTAAATTTCTTTTTCTCTTTGGCTGAAAATTAGTTTTTTTTTTTGCTGAAAATATAACTATTACTGTTGAAGCTTTAACCATTTTGTTGAAAATTTGTTTTTTTTTTTGCTTGTAAAGAATTAATTTTTGTGAATTAGTTATTTTTTTGTTTTGTTGAAAATGATTTTTTTTTGATGAAAATGTGAGTTCGTTGGAAAATCGTCTTTTTTGATTGAAATAAACTGTTTTTTATTTAAAATCAAAATCATTGTTAGTTGAAATATCAAATATTATATTTTTCTACGTGAATTCATCTTTTTTGGTTGAAAATTCAACTATTTTGTTTAATATTTACATATTTGTTTTAAAGATTTATAATTTTAGTTGGAAATTCATTTCGTTGGTTGAAAATTCATCTGTTTTGTTAAAAATTCAACTATTCCAGTTAAAGGTTTGTCATTTTAGTGAAAAATTCATCACTTTTGTTAAAAATTGATCTTTTTTAGTTTAAAATTTAACTGTTTAGTTGAAAATTGGTATTTTTTGGAATTCAACTCTTTCGTTCAAATATCACGTATTTTGTTGAAAAATCGTTTCTTTTTTTGATGAAAATTCATCTTTTTGGCTGAAAATTCATTAGCTTTGTTTTAGAAATTAATTTTTTAAACTGAAAATTTAACTATTCCATTTTTGGTTGAAAATTGAATTATTACAGTTGAAGATTCATCATCTTTGTTGACAATTCATGTTTTTGGTTTAAAATTTATCTATTTTCGTTGAAGACTCATAATTTTGGTTAAAAATTCATCACTTTGGTTGATAATTTAACTATTTTTTTGAAACGTAACTTCTTTTGGTTAAAAATGATTTTTTTTAAACTGAAAATGTATATATCTATGCCAATGGAATATTCCATCCTATTAGTTGAAAATCAAATATTATATTTTTGGTTGCGTATTTATCTTTTATGGTTGAAAATTGAACTATTTTGTTAAAAATTAATTTAGTTGTTGAAGATTTATAATTATTTTAGTTGGAAATTCATCTTTTTGGTTGAGAATTCAACTATTCCCGTGAAAGATTCATAATTTTAGTTGAAAATTCATTTTTTCGGTTTAAAATTAAACTATTTTGTTAAAAATCAGTTTTTTTGTTGTTAAAGATTCATAATTTTATTTAAAAATTTATTTCTTTGGTCGAAAATTCATCTTTTTTGTTGAAAATTGAACTATTTCAGATAAAGATTCATTATTTTAGTTGTAAATTCATCAGTTTAGTTTTCGAAATTAATTTTTTCAACTGAAAATTTAACTATTCCGTTTTTTGTTGAAAATTCAATTATTGTCCTTAAAAATTCATCATTTTAGTGGGCATTCATCTTTTTGGTTTAAAATTCAACTATTCCAGTTAAAGATTCATCATTTTAGTTGAAAATTCACCATTTTGGTCATAGAAATTAATTTATAATTTTAGTTGAAAATTTATCTTTTTAGTTTAAAATCTGCGTTTTTGAAAATTAGTTATTTTTTTTGTTGAAAAGGATTTTTTTTTAAACTGAAAATGAAACCTATTTCAATTAAATATTCCATCATTTTAGTTGAAAATTCATGTATTTTTTTTAGAAGTCTTCTCGGTTGATATCAACTGTTTTTTATTTCAAATTTAAATCCTTTTTAGTTGAAGTATCCAATATGATATTTTTTTATGTAAATTCATTTTTTTGGTTAAAATTTGGTTCAAAATTATTGTTGTTGTTGAAGATTTATAATTTTAGTTTTAAATTCATCTTTTTGGTTAAAAATCCAACTGTTTTGTTAAAAATTAATTTTGTTATTGTTAAAGACTCATAATTTAAGTTGAAAATTCATTTCTTTGGTCGAAAATTCATCTTTTTTTTGTTGAAAATTCAACTATTTCAGTTAAATGTCCATAATTTTAGTTGAAAATTCATCAGTTTGGTTTTGGAAATTGATTTCTCTAACTAAAAATTTAACAATTCCATTTTTGGTTGAAAATTCAACTATTTTGTTAAACATTCATTTTTTGGTGTTGCAGATTAATAATTTTAATTGAAAATTCATTTCTTTGGTTAAAAATTCATCTCTTTGGTTGGAAATTCATTTCTTCGGTAGAAAATTCATCTCTTTAGTTGAAAATTCATCATTTTAGTTGAAAATTCATCAGTTTGTATTTAGAAATTAATTTTTTTAACTGCAAATTTAACTATTCCATTTTCATTTTAAAAAATCAATTATTTTCGTTAAAGATTTATTATTTTAGTTGAAAATTCAACTATTTTGTTAAAATTTCATTTTTTGGTGTTGAAGATTTATAATTTTAGTTATAAATTCATCTTTTTGGTTTAAAATTTAACAATTCCAGTTGAAGATTTATTATTTTAGCTGCAAATTCATCACTTCGGTTGCAATAGGAACTATTTTTTTGAAAATTAGCTTTTTTTTTGGTTGAAAATTATTATTATTTTAAAATTTAAAATGAAACTATTCTAATGGAATATTCCATCATTTTATTCGAAAAATGTTTTTTTTTTTAACCGTTTTTCGTGTGTGTTGAATTTAACTGTTCTTTATTTAAAATTAAAGTCCTTTTTGGCTGAAATATCAAATATGATATTTCTCGTTGTGAATTCATCATTTTGTTTTGAAATATTACCCGATATTTTATTACCAATTTATTTTGTTGTTGAAGATACATAATTTTATTTGGAAATTTATCCGTTTGTTTAAAAATGCAGCTACTCCAGTTAAAGATTTATCATTTCAGTTGAAAATTCATCAGTTTGGTTTGGCAAATTAATTTCTTTAACTGAAAATTTAAAAATTCCATTTGTGTTTGAAAATTCAACTATTTTGTTAAAAATTCAATTTTTGGTATTGAAGATTCATAATTTTAGTTGAAAATTTGTTTCTTTGTTTGAAAATTCATCTTTTTGGTTGTAAATTTATCAGTTTGGTTTTAGAACTTAATTTTTTTTACTCAAAATTAAACTTCCATTTTTTGTTAAAAATTCAAATATTCTTGTTAAAGATTCATCATTTTAGTTGAAAATTCATCAGTTTAATTTTGGAAGCTAATTTTTTGAATTAAAAATTTAACTATTTCATTCTCGTTGAAAATTCAACCATTTTATTAAAAATTAATTTTGTTGTTGTTAAAGATTCATAATTTTATTTGAAAATTTATCTTTTTGATTGAAAATTCAACTATTTTGATAAAAGTTTATTTTTTTGGTGTTAAAAATTCATCATTTTAGTTGAAAATTCATCTTTTTGGTTGAAAATTCAGTTATTCCAGTTGAAAATTTAGCATTTTAGTTGAAAATTCATCTTTTTGGTTCGAAATTCAACTATTCCAGTTGAAGATTTATTATTGTAGTTGAAAATTCATCACTTTGGTTGAAAATGTAATTTTTTTTTGAAAATTAGCTTTTTTGCCGTGAAAATGGTGATTTTTTAAAAACTGAAAATAAAACTAACTATTCAAATTGAATATTTCGTGATTTTAGTTGAAAATCCATGTACTTTGTTGAAAAATCATCTCTTTTTTTTGTTAAATTCAACTGTTATTTATTTAAAATCAAAATCCTTTTTAATTAAAATATCAAATATTATATTTTTCGATGTGAATTAATTTTTTTTTGTGTGTAAAATTCAACTTCTTTGTTAAAAATTAATTTTGTTGTTAACGATTCATAATTTTAGTTGAAAATTCATCTTTTTGGTTGAAAATTCAACCATTTCAGTTAAGGATTCTATATTAGTTCAAAATTCATCAGTTTGGTTTTTGCAATTAATTTTTTTTTAATTGCAGATTTAACTATTACATTCTTGGTTAAAAATTCAACTATTTTGTTAAAAATTTATTTTTTGGTGTTGAAGATTTATAATTTTAGTTGAAAATTCATCTTTTTGGTTGAAGATTCAACTATTACTATTGAACATTTATCAATTTATTTGAAAATCCATAATTTTTATAATAGAAATTAATTTTTTCAACTAATAATTTACCTATTCCATTTTTTGTTGAAAATAAAATTATTGTAGTTAGAGATTCATCATTTTAGTTGAAAATTCATTTTTTTGGTTTAAAATTCAACAATTTTAATTGAAGATTTATCATTTTAGCTGAAAATTAATCACTTCCGTTGCAAATGTAAGTTTTTTTTTTCAAAATAAGCATTTTTGTTGTTGTTGAAAATAATTATTTTTTTAAAACTGAAAATGAACTTTAACTATTCCAATTGAATATTCCATCACTTGAGTTGAAAATTCGTCATTTTTGTTATAGAAATTAATTTTTTAAACTGATAATTTAACTATTCCATTTTTTTTAAATCCAATTATTATTTTAGTTAAAGATTCATCATTTTAGTTGAAAATTCATTTTTTTTGTTTAAAATTCAACAATTGCAATTAAAAATTTATTATTTCAGCTAAAAATTGATCACTTTGGTTGCAATTGTAACTATTTTTTTCAAAATTAGCATTTGTTTTTTGTTGAAAATGATTATTTTTTAAAAACTGAAAATGAACTTTAACTATTCCAATTGAATATTCCATCCTTTGTGTTGAAAATTCGTCATTTTTGTTGTATAAATTAATTTTTCAAACTGATAATTTAACTAGTCCTTTTTTTGTTAAAAATTCAATTATTATTATTGTAGTTAAAGATTCATCATTTCAGTTGAAAATTCGTCTATTTGATTGAAAACTCAACTGTTCCAGTTAAAGATTTATAATTTTAGTTGAAAATTTTTCTTTTTGGTTAAAAATTCAACAATTCCTGTTAAAGATCCATAAGTTAAGTTGAAAATTCATAATTTTTATTATAGAAACTAATTTATTTAACTAATAATTTACCTATTCCATTTTTTTTAAAGTAAAATTATTGTAGTTAAAGATTCATCATTTTAGTTAAAAATTCATTTTTTTGGTTTAAGATTCAACAAGTGCAATTAAAGATTTATCATTTAAGCTGAAAATTTATCACTTTGGTTGCAAATTTAACTATTTTTTTTTAAATTAGCATTTTTTTGTGTGCTGAAAATGATTATTTTTTTAAAACTAAAAATAAACTTTAACTATACCCATTGAATATTCCATCATTTTAGTTGAAAATTCGTCATTTTTGTTATAGAAATTAATTTTTCAAACTGATGATTTAACTATTCCATTTTTTGTTGAAAATTAAATTATTATCGTTGTTAAAGATTCATCATTTCAGTTAAAAATTCGTCTCTTTGGTTGAAAACCCAACTGTTCCAGTTGAAGATTTATAATTTTAGTTGAAAATTTATCTTTTTGGTTTAAAATTCAACAATTCCTGTTAAAGATCCATAAGTTCAGTTGAAAATTTATCATTTTTATTATAGAAATTAATTTTTTTAACTGATAATTTACCTATTTCATTTTTTTTTTTAAATAAAATTATTGTAGTTAAATATATATCATTTTAGTTGAAAATTCATTTTTTTGGTTTAAAATTCAACAATTTTAATTGAAGATTCACCATTTTAGCTGAAAATTGATCACCTCCGTTGCAAATGTAACTATTTTTTTTTATTAGCATTTTTTTGTTGTTAAAGTGATTATTTTTTTAAACTGAAAATGAACTTTAACCATTCCAATTGAATATTCCATCATTTTAGTAGGAAATTCGTCATTTTTGCTATAGAAATTATTTTTTTAAACTGATAATTTAACTATTCAATTTTTTGTTAAAAATCCAATTATTATTGTAGTTAAAGATTCATCATTTTAGTTAAAAATTCATTTTTTTTGGTTTAAAATTAAACAAGTGCAATTTAAGATTTATCATTTCAGCTGAAAATTTATCACTTTGGTTGCAAATGTAACTATTTTTGTTCCAAATTAGTTTTTTTTTGCTGAAGATGATTATTTTTTTAAAACTGAAATTAAAATAACTATTCCAATTGAATATTCCATCATTTTAGTTTAAATTCGTCATTTTTGTTATAGAAATTAATTTTCTAAACTGATAATTTAACTATTCCATTTTTTTTAAATCCAATTATTATAGTAGTTAAAGGTTCATCATTTTAGGTTGAAAATTCTTCTTTTTGGTTTAGAATCTAACTATTGTTTTGAAAATTATTTATTTATTTTTTTGGATTATTTTTATAAAACTGAAAATGAAACTTAGCTATTTCATTTGAATATTCCATCATTGTAGTTGAAATTTTAGTTGAAATATCAAATGTGATATTTTTCTCGACGTGAATTTATCTTTTTGTTGTAAAATTCGACTATTTTGTTAAAAATTCATTTTGTTGTTGAAGATTCATTATTTTAGTTGGAAAATTCATTCAAAATTTATTTAGGTTGAAAAATTTAACTGTATGATTAAAAATTCGTTGCTTTATTGGTCAGGGAAAGTCAAGGAAAGTTAGGGAATTTCGAAATTAAAACCGTAGCTGATTATGGTACATGTAATCTATGGAATCATGTAA
>JAUELO010000179.1:7307914-7318444 GCA_032357855.1 Amphibolips quercusostensackenii | reverse complement strand
CTTACAATAGATGGTCATTAATTATAAGCAAAAATAATTCATAATATTGATTACAGTATATATTAATTAATAATCATCAATTCTAATTTAAATATATTAACATATATCATGTCTTTAATATTTATTACATAAAATTAATGATTTGACGTTTATAAGTATTTTTAATTAATGATTATCTACTGCAGGGTCATTATCTACTGTTTTTTATGAATTTTGTACTAAGAATGACAAATTTTTACAAAACATTAATGACTTAACATTTCCGTTGAAAAAATTAATTTTTAAACAAAAAAACGAATTTTCAACAAAATTTTTTAATTTTCAACCAAACTTAATTCAATTAAAATGAAGAATCTTTATCCAGAAAAATGAATTTTTGACAAAGTAGTTCAACTTTCAGTTAATTGCAAATAGTTGCATTTTTGACTGAAAATAGCCGATTTGCGACTAAAAATGTAATAGTTTAATTTCCAGTAAGAAATAACTTTCTAACAAAAATAATAAAAGATTTTTAAACAATATAGCTGAATTTTTCACCAAAAACATGAACTCCCAGCCAAGAACATGAATTTTCTACCGGAAAAAAACAAATTTTCTACTAAATGAGATCAATTTTCAACAAAATAGTTAAAAACTATTTGCATTATCTATGTAAATTACACCTAATTACATAAATTACAAGTGGATTACGGTAGAGTACTCTGAATTACAAGTGGATTACTCTTGATTACTTCATATTACACTAGATTACTTTCATTACACTGGATTTGAAGAATATTTTAAATATCTGGTTTTATTTCAGAAAAATATATCACAAAAGAGAAGATTGTTTAAAAAATTATTCTTTCTGATATTTATTTATTATTTGTTCATAATTAAAATGTCAAATCAAAGTAAAAAATCTCAGCAAACACAGCAACTTTCTAGTATAACCATTAGAGTCGACAGTCATAAACAATAATAAATTGTTTCATTATTATGTTTTTGAATTACATTAATTATTACCTCACTTTGAGTGAAAAATTAGGAAAACAAAAAATAGAGTGAGAAAACATTTTTTTCTGAAAATTTTCAGAAAATTGCAATTTTCTAAAATTATTTGAATAGAATTATATCAAAAATAATAATAAATTGTTTAAACAAGGATGTTTGTTAACTTGCATTTAGTATTACTTTGTTAAGTGTGCTACGTCCTTAGCAGCAATGGGAAAACGACAAACTGTGAGTGAATTCGAGCTATAAATCAGGACACCAGATTTAAAACAACTTTTCGCTTATTTCATTATTATTTTGAAAATAATAATACCATTCGCGGATGAGTTACAATGCATTTTTCGCGAATGAAAATAAAGAATTTGACACAACTACAACCATCATCATAACTTGTGAACTATGGTTAAGATTATAGCAGTGCACCCAACACGGGTCCTCTGCTCTACTGCGCATGCGTTGCACAAGTCACTTCATTAGCCGCTGTTCGCGCGCTAATTTTAAATGTTGAAAAATGCATTTTTTAATTTATCATAAATAATTGAAGATAATTATATTTTAACATGTTCAAGCAGTACGTGGATGGTTTTAAATATATTCTGAGCATTAGGTTAGAAAATAAAATGAGTACTTAGTAAATAAAAAATATGTTATTTAATGTAATATTTTTTAATTTTTTTGATTATTATTACTGATTTATGCATTACAAATTTTGTATATCAATTTAAATGAATGAACGAATTTTATTACAGGCACAATGTGGAATATTTGACATTTATTTATCGAAAAAATGTAATTCAAATTTTGTGAAAGTTAAATATTGAATAGAAACTTGATAATAAATAGAGATAATAAATAGAAATATAAAAATAGAAATATATATTTTTTAATCACCATCATAGATTTAAAATTTATTTTTTATGGTAAAGCATCGACGGGTTTCGAACTAGTTTTCAGTTCTTATTCAAGATGCGAAAAGTACAAAAATTTTCGAAGATTATAAGGGACGACTGATAAATTCAGAACAATAAAATTCCCGACACGGGAATTTTATTATTTGGAAATTTGCCGGTTCGGAAATCTTAGAGTTTCAGGAATTTCATTTTTCTGTATTTTGCAGACGTCCTTAAAATCTTCGAAAATGCTTGTGTTTTTCGCACCTTGAGAAGGAACTCAACATCAGTTCTCATAAAATTTGAATTACAATTTCTCGATAAGCAAATGTTAAATATTTTAAATTGTTTCTGTAATAAAATTCTTTAATGCATTTTTAATTATATACAAAATTCTAAAAGCATAAATTAATAGCAATATTTAAAAAAAAGGTTACATAAAATAAAATATTTTTTATTTTCTGAATACGCATTTTATTTTTTAAACTAATGCTCAAAATATATTAAAAACCATCCATGTACTACTTGAACATGTTAAAATATAATTATTTGTAATTATTAATAATAAAAAAATGTGTTTTCTAACATTTTAAATAAGCGCGCGAACGACAGCTAATAAAGCGCCTTATGCAACGCATGCGCAGTAGAGCAGAGGGATCGTGTAGGAAGCACTGGATTATAATGAGTGTGGCGACTTTTCGACTAGTGTCAATTGCTTTATCCTCAGTCACCAAAAATATATTTTCATTCGGCCGCGATAAATGCAATTATTTTTTGAATGGAAATATAATATGTAAGTTCAATGTTCTTTAAATCTAAGGTCCTGATTTCCAGACCGATTTTATTCATTCTTTCGTGTTCTTCACACTGCTGTCAACTAAATAGAGGACGACGCCTCTTCACCCGAGACAGTTTAAAAACAAGAAATTATCTCAGTTTCGTGAAAAGTTTATTCGATAATTCAGGATAAATTCATAAGAATTTAAAACTATTCAAGTTAAATTCCGAAGAATTCAAATGAATTTCAAACATTTTAGAAATATATAAAAACTTAATTAAATTCAGTAAATTTGAAATCAGCTTAGAGAATTTGATGTGAATTTAAAAGAATTTTATGAAATGCCCACAATTTAATGGTGAAGGTGAGAGATTTTATCAAATCTGTTGAATTGAATAAAATTGAGTGAATTTAGAAAAATTCAAGTCAATTAAAAAAATTGAAGAAAATTCCAAGCAATTTAAAAGAATTCAGGGTGAATTAAGAAAACTGCAAATCTTTTTAAATCTTTAAAACACAATTAATTTTGTAAACAAACAAGTGACAATGCAAGATAATTCAAATGAATTTCAAGCATTTTTGAAAATCTAAAATATCCATTTGTTTCAATAAAATTTGAGTGAATTGTGAAGAATTTAAGGGAAATGCGGAGAATTCGATGAAATTAATAAAGAAAAAGATTAAGCTGATTTTAAAATGCAATCATGTAAATTGAAAACGATTCAGAAATATGAAAAAAAGCATTGAAATAAATTTGAAATAAGTTTGGAAAAATGAAAGAAAACTTAAAAAAAAATTTTATGAAATGCCTAAGAATTTGAGGTGAGTTAAAAAGACTTCAAGATGAATTGAACGAAGACTTTCATTTTTTTTTCTCTTTGTCTCATCCTATTCTACGTCTATTAACGTCTACCTTTTTTTATCTTCTTTTTCCTGTTATTATCCTTCTTAATCTTTCTACTTCCAGCAGGCTGGATAATATTTTCTGTTCTTTCTTTGGAATTAAAAATTCAAACTATTGTTGATAACAAAAATTTCCTATCAATTCAAAAATTCTCGCAAATTTTTTTATAAATACGATTATATTTGATAAAAAATAATATAAAATCAGAAATTTCAAAGTAAATTATTTGTTTAATTAAAATTTTTTTCAATGCTTGCAAAAACCGGTTTTTTGGATTGAGTAAGATACACATATTTTGGAACAAGTTAAATATTTCGATTCTGAAATTTCTTCATCTTTAACTAAAAAAATATTTTATCATTATGCTTTTTCGGACAAATTTTTTTCGGATTTTAAAAATTTAGAGATATAAGGATTTTTTATTTAATTTTTTCATTTATAAAAATATAAAAAATATTTTCTTAGTTTTCAAAAATTTGCATTTTTTTATTCGGTGAACGAACAGAAGATATTGTTCGATCAAATAAAGGTTTTGCAAGTGAAAAACTTTAGCGAGGTATTAAAATTTAATCAGAAAAAAAGTTGGTCAAAGAACCGGCCTACTGACCACTATCCAGGTGAAACATCAGATCCGAAATTTCGCAAATTACGTTCACTGCATATGGAGCAAATGGATTATGTGATGCAGTGATGTAACATTCTCTATATTGTTTGTAATAAAAACTTGTTTTATTAAGTGATTCAATTTGATTGATAGAATCTCACTGCACAATTGCGTAACACAAAAATTTAAAAAAACCTTTTATTAAAAAAAAATGTTGCTAGTATTATCATAATCACTCAATCATATAAATGAATTTTTAAACCAAAGAGGTCAGAAAAACTTGAAAGATAAAATTTCCTTTCTTCCATCTCAATAAAAATATTTTAAAAATTACCTTTAAAATAAAAAATTTTTTTTTTGATAATTACCGTTTTTAACTTAATAAAAATATTGAAAAGTAAAAAATGTCCTCTTCCAAAACAGAGAAAAATAAATTACCGAAAATGTAATCCTTTCGAACTTAATAAAAATATTAAAATCGAAAAATCACCCTCTTCTAATTTAGAAGAAAGATTAAAAATAGCAAGTTCTCCCCTTCAAATCAATAAAAATGCTATGAATAAAATAATGGTTTCTTTCAATTCAGAAAAAAATGAACATAATTTGATTCTTTTCAACTCTATGAAATGTTAAGAAGGAAAAAATGGCCTTTCCTAATTTAGAAAAAAATTTTCATCCCTTCCAACTTAATAAAAATAATAAAGGCAAAAAAGGGCTATTCCAATTTCAAAATCTTAAAAATAAACACCCTTTTTCCAATTCAGAAAAAATTGGTTGAAATTACATTTTATTCAAGTCCATGAAGATCTTGAAAGAAAAAAATGTCCCTTTTCCAATTCAGAAAAAAATTGAAAATGAAAAAGCAGTTGATAAACAAAATTTTATTCCTTCCAACTCAATAAAAATATTTAAAAAAAATGCTATTTTCCAATTTAGAAAAAATAACCAAATTTTTATCGCTTTCAACTCAATAAAATTATAAAAATAAGACATTTTTCTTCTTAAAATTAATAAAATATTGAAAACCAAAATTTTCTTTAGCCGATTCGGATAAAAATTAAGTACCAAACTTTTTGCCCTTCTTTTTAAAATTACGTTGAATTGTCAAATTTAAACGCTTTTATGTGCATAAAATTTTTTTAGTTGATTTACTTCAATATTAATTAGTTTAAAATTAATAATTACTCAACTGAGGGGCAACGAGGGAAAAAAAGTAGACAAAATTAGGGTAAATGAGAGAAATGAAACTAGGGGAAATAAGGGACAATACGGTGAGGGGAAGTAGCGGAAGTGGGGAGAGGGGAAGTAGAGAAAGTGAAGGGTGGGAAATTAGAGGAAGTGAAAAAGTGAGAGTATGGAAAATAAGGGCTAATGAGGGTGGCGGAGGTAGGGGACACAAGGAAAAAAGGGAAGCGAAAGTAGGGAAAATACAGGAAAAAAAGTGAAGTGGAAGTAGGGAAAGTGAAAGAATATAAGGAAAAGGTAAGTAGGGGAAGAGAGGGGGAACGAGGGTAGGAAAAGTGTTAAAAATGAGGAAAATGTAAGAAGGGAAAGTAGGACAAGTTACTTAAAATAAGGGGTGGAAAGTAAGGGAAAATAGGGGTAAATGAAGAAACAGAAAGTAGGTGTAATGAAGAAAAATCTGTGAAGTGAATGAAGAGGAAGTAAGTGCAGGGTTAGTATGAAAAATGAGTGTAGGGGAAGTAGGGAACACGGTGAAAAGGAAAGGAGGGAAAGTGGGTGAAGTAACTGTGAATGAGTGGTGGAAAATGTGGGGAAATGGAGGTGAATAAAGAAAGAGAAAGTGGGTTGAATGAGGGAAAATCTGGTGAGTGAAAGAAAAGAAAGTAAGTGCAGGGTTAGTGTGCAAAAGGAGTGTGAGGAAAGTCGGAAAAATGGAGAAAATGAAGGGAGGCGAAGTGACTGTAAATAAGGGGTGAAAAATAAGGGAAAAGAGAGGTAAATGAAGGAACAGAAAGTAGGTGTGATGAGGGAAAATCTGGTGAGTGAAAGAGGAGGAAGTAAGTGCAGTTTAAGTATGGAAAATGAGTGTAGGGAAAGTAGGGAAAACGGGGAAAATAAAAGGAGGGAAATTAGGTGATGTGACTACCAATGAGTGGTGGAAAATGTGGGGAAATGGGGGGAAATGAAGAGAGAGAAAGTGAGTTAAATGAGGAAAAATCTAGCAAGTGAAAGAGGAGGAAGTAAGTGCAGGGTTAGTATGCAAAGTGAGTGTAGGTAAAGTCGGTAAATTGGAAAAATGAAAGAAGGGGAAATTTCTGTAAATAAGGTGTAAGAAATAAGGGGAAATAGGGGTAAATGAAGGAAAAAAGTAGGTGTCATAAGGAAAAATCTGGTGAGTGAAAGAAGAGGAAGTAAGTGCAGGTTTAGTATGGAAAATGAGTGTAGGGAAAGTAGGGAAAACGGGGAAAATGAAAGAAGGAAAATTAGGTAAAGTAGCTGTAAATGAGTTGTGGAAAATGTAAGGGAAATGGGGGTGAATGAAGAAAGAGAAAGTGGGTTGAATGAGGGAAAATTTGGCAAGTAAAAGAAGAGGAAGTAAGTGCAGGGTTAGTATGCAAAGTCACTGTAGGTAAAGTAGGTAAAATGGAAAAAATAAAAGAAGGGGAAATGTCTGTAAATAAGGGGTGAAAAATAAAAGGAAATGGGGGTGAATAAAGGAAGAGAAAGTAGGTGTAATGAGGAAAAATCTGGTAAGTGAAAGAAGAAAAAATAAGTGCAGGTTTAGTATGAGAAATGAGTGTAGAGAAAGTAGGGAAAATGCGGAAAATGAAATCACGGAAGTAAGTAAAGTAACTGTAAATAAGTGGTTAAAAATAAGAGAAATGGAGATAACTGAAGGGAGAGAAAGTAGGTTAAATGAGGGAAAATCTGGTGTGTGAGAAAACAGGTAGTAAGTGCAGGGTCAGTATGGGAAGTGACTGTAGCGAATGAAGGTAAAATAAGAAAAATGAAGGGAGGGGAAATGTCTGTATGTAAGACGTAAAAATTAAGGGGAAATGGGGGTAAATAAAGGAAAAGGAAATAAGGCTGATAAGAAAAAAATCTGGTAAATGAAAGAAGAGGAAGTGCAAGTTTAGTATGGAAAATGAGTGTAGGGAAAGTAGGGAAAATGCGGAAAATGAAAGCACGGGAAGTAGAGAAAGTAACTCTAAATGAGTGGTTGAAAATAAGGGAAATAGGGGTAACTGAAGGGAGAGAAAGTAGGTTGAATGAGGAAAAATCTGGTGAGTGAAAGAAGAGGAAGTAAGTGCAGGGTTAGTATGGGAAATAAGTCTAGGGAAAGTAGGGAAAACGGGGAAAATGAAAGGAGGGAAAGAAGGTAAAGTAATTGCGAATGAGTGGTAGAAAATGTGGGGAAATGAGGGTGAATGAAGGGAAAGAAAGTGGGTTGAATTAGGAAAAATCTGGTGAGTAAAAGAAGAGGAAGTAAGTGCAGGGTTAGTGTGCAAAAGGAGTGTCGGAAAAGTAGGAAAAATGGAGAAAATAAAGAAAAAGTAAGTAACTGTAAATAAGGGTTGAAAAATAAGGGGAAATGGGGGTGAAGAAAGGAAGTGAAAGTAGGTTGAATAAGGAAAAATCTGGTGAGTGAAAAAAGAGAAAGTTTAGGATTAGCGTGGAAAATGAGTGTGGGGAAAATAGGGAAAATGTGGAAAATGAAGGAAGGGAAAGGGACTGTAAATAAGCAGTGTGAAATTAGGGAAAATGGGGAAAAATAAAGAGAGAGAAATTAGGTGTTATGAGGGAAAATCTGGTGAGCGAAAAAAGAGGAAGTAAGTGCAGAGTTAGTTTGAGAAATAAGTGTAGTGAAAGTAAGAAAAGCAAGAGGGAAGGAGGTAAGGAAAAGCAGGTAAAACGAGAGGAAATAAAGAAATAGGAATTAAGGAAAGTGAGGAGAAATAAGGAAAAATAGAAGTACGGGAAGCGATGGAAAATTAAGGGAGGGAAGTGAGGGTGAGTGGGGTCAAATGCGGAAAGGAAAAGAAAAAAGAATGAGAAAAGGAAAAGTAGAAGAAGCAAGGGGAGGGATAGTATAGAAAATAAGGAAAAATGAGGGCAGGGGTAGTAGAATAAAGGAAAGGAAAGTAGGGCAAATAACAGAAAATTAGGAGATTGGAATCAAGTGAAGTGAGGAGAAATCAGGAAAGGAAAACTAGGGAGAAATAAGAAAAGGGAAAATAGAAGAAATTTGCTTAAATAAGGAGAATGAAAGTAGGTAAAATGAGGAAAATCTGAGGGGGCGTATGATAAATTAGGGAAGTAAAACTACGGGGAAATGATTCATCTTGAAGTATGGCAAATGCGGGGAAATGGAAAGAGGAAAGTAGAGGAAATAAGGATAAATAAAGGGACGGGAATAAGTAGAAATAAGGGAATATTTAAGGTGCAGAAGTGGAGGAAGTTAGGGAAAATAAAGGATAAGGAAGTAGAAAAAGTAGAAGAAATGAGGAGAAATGAGGAGAAATGAGGTGAGGAGAAGTAAAGAAAGTAAGGATGAATAAGGACAATGAAAATATAGAAAATCAGGGGACAAAAATTAAAGAAAAGTGATGCATTGTAAAAAGAGGAGAAGTAGAAAAAATCAGTAGAAGTAGGGGAAGTATGTGAAATGAGTAGAAGTGAGTAGAGGGGTGTAGGGGAATCATTAATTTAAAAGAAAATAAGGCAATGGAAATAAGGGAAATTAAAGAAGGGGAAATGAGGGGAATGGAAGTAGGGGAAGTGTACAGAGGTTTTAAAGGAAAATTAGAGGAGGGTCAGTTAGTGAAGTAGGGAGAAAGAGGGGAAATTGGGGGAGGGCAAGTAGAAAAATGAGAGGAAAAGGCGCGGAAGTAGGTGAGTTGAGAAAAATGTAGGAAGGGGAAGTGAGGAAAAATTAGGGAAGGGAATTAGGAGAAACGAGTATGAGGGGAAATAGGGGAAGGGGAGTATTAGATAGTATTTTGTGAATAAGAAATTTTTAAATATTCTAATTAAATATGCAAGTGGTATTTAAACCGTGAGAAAAGCTTTATGCAGAGGCTAAGTGGGTGTATAAAAATATTTGTTTACCTCATTTACACTCCTCATTTATCAGTCTGTAATGTTTCTGATGCAATTATTTCGTGATGCAATGTTTTCAAATTATTGCAATAAAAAGATCAGATATTGCACAGAAGATTTTATTTAGTTCACTAGTTCATCCCCCTGATGAAGTTTGATTTATGCATCTATTAATTTTAAACGATTTACACACGTTCCATTAACCTTTTTCATGATAAAAATATGCATATATATGTTTATAAATAAAATAAAATAAATTAAGTTTTTATTAAAGCCAGAGTATATAATTAAAGTTTTAATGTTTATTTTTGTGACCTTTATTCGGGTCTCATAGACCCATGTCGAAAATGTACGTTATGGTGGGTCGAATAAAACCGGTTTTTTAAACTTGAAACGCAATAGTGTGGGAAAGGTCGCACATGACTTTCAAATTTTTTTATGACAAATATGTTTGGGTGTAGTTTGTTTTAGTTAAAAATAATTTAAATTATGAATTAAAGAAAAAAATTGGTTTATGTTAGAATTATTTGAAAATGTGCAAAAAATATTTTTTATGCTATCAATATAATTCAATGTTTTTTCGATTTCAACTAAAGAAATTTCGAGCCCAAATTTTTAATTTATTTTAATATGCAATTAATCAAAACTAAAAAAGTGTTTTTTGCACATTTTTTAATAATTCTAACTTTAATGAATACTGGGTTATTCATTTTTAATTTTATATTACTTTTTACTAATAAAACTCTACTTGAAAAAATTCCTCGTAATTTTTTGGCCCATAGGAACTTTTTTGCACTGTTTTAAAAATTTCGTTGATTTTTATATTAAAAAATTGAATTACTTGATATACTAATTATTTTTATAAATTAAGTAGTCAAGAAAGCTAATTCTGATGAAAATTCGTAACTCCAGGCAGGCTTGCATCAGACAATGAATGGAGCGTTCGAGAATAGCACATTGAACTGATTGAGTAATTTACATAACAGTCAATGTACCGTAACAGTTTATGTAAACAGGTTTTTATTTATTATTCATAATACCAAATTTTGAGTCAACAAAAACGAAATCGAGGTACAACCTAGAATCTCGAGAAATTGATGACATTCTAAAAAATTGGGATGAGTGAAATATCCCGAAAATAAATAATATTTATTAAAAAACAATTGTTTAAATTGTTTAAAATTTAAAAATTTGTGGGTGCTGGTATAAAATTTGATGTAAAAAAATTACTTGGGACGAATCATGTTTAAGGAACAAGAAAAAGTCTGCCTGAGCCCGGATTTGAACCGGGACCACA
>JAUELO010000179.1:7272628-7287431 GCA_032357855.1 Amphibolips quercusostensackenii | reverse complement strand
TTTGCAGTAATCGAAAAGCTGAAATAAGTGAGTCGACTATCCAAAATCATCAAGTTCTCAGTATTACTTTCAATTTGCCAAAAAGCAATAATACACAGAAAAATTTTTCTAAGAAAGACGACTTTTTTTAAATCCAATATTTAAAAAAATAATTAAGACTATTAAGTTTTTCCGTTTGACTTTGATGGGGATTTCTCATTCTATCAAAATACGCAAAAAATGTTTAAACTCAAATATTAACAGAACGGTGACATCAGTCGTTCTGTTATTAGTCATTCTAAAATTATGTCAACCCAAATTTTTTATATTCAAAAAAACGCTCGTCATTTTGTTGATTTTCAACTTTATAAAGTTTTTTCTCAATTTTGAAACGGAGAGGAAGCTAAATTTGGACAATTTGCCTTAATTATTTTATAAGAGAAGATATAATTTTTTATAACGAGATGAAATACAAGTGAGATGAGAAACATAATATTTTGAGAAGCACTTCATATTTCTGAAACCTAATATTACATTTAAAGTTCAGAAGATAAACCCTCAACTTCTCACGAAGAAAAGTGAAAGGTCATCACGCTACTGAATCTCAATTACGAGTCATGGTAATTATTTATCCCTGTAATCGGTCGTTCAGGTTAATTGAGGAGTCTATGATTTTAATTTAATTTGATAATACCTTGCTCTAGGGTCATCAATAATAACCATTTCTTAAAATTAAAAAATTCGAAGCTGAAGGGGGTTATTGTAAATACAGTTCAGTTTCCATAGTAAAGAAATCATTAAAATTAGTGTCAAAAACAAAAAATTATTATAATATATAAACATTGACCAGTGTTTCCAGTATGAACTTGTTTCTGTGATAATTTTGTTTTTTATTTTGTTTTTATATTCAATAAAAATTTACTTTTACTTTTACCTTCACTTCTCCTCACTTTCCTTATTTTCCCTCCCTTACTCAATCAATATTCACCCTTTGCTTCTTCACTTTTTCCCAACTTCTTCCTTCTCTACTTACCCATATCTTCACTTTCTTACTAACATTATCCTTCCGCTACGTCCTTTCCCCAGCTGTTACTTACCCTCCCCTAATCACGCGAATTACCTTACTAGCCTACCTATCATTTTTTCTCACCACCATTCTAACTTCTAATCATTGCCCTCACTTTCCTCTCCCAATTACCCTTTGTTTCCCTCTCTTACCCTTCCATAATTTTCCCTTACTTTCCATAAATTTCCTTCCTCACTCACTCAACATTTACCTTTCGGTTCGCCACCTTTACAAAACTTCTTCCTTCTCTACTTTCCCCTATCCTTACTTCGCCAACTAAAATTATCCTTACACTGCGTCCTTTCCACAACTATCGCTTAACCACCTTTACTCACTCACATGAACCTACTAGCTCCCCTTTCAATTCTCCTCACTACCTTCCTTTACTTCTAATTGTTTTCCATATTTTTGCTGCCTCAGTTCCTATTATTTCCCTTACTTACTCCTTTCTCACTTCGCCTCACTTTCCGTACTTTAACTCCCATAAAGTCATCTACTTCCCCTTTTCTCACTTTTCCTCACCTACTTCCCCTTCCTTCCTTACCCAATATCTACCCTTCGCTTCCTCACCCTTCCCTAACTTCTTTCTTCCATAATTTTCCCTATACTCACTTCTCCAACTAAAATTATCGTTTTCCTTCGTCCTTTTTCCAGCTATCACTTACTCTTTTCTAATTACCCAAATTACCTAACTAGCCTACCCATTCCTTTTCCTTATTACCCTTCTACATTTTCAATAATTTTCCCTACTTTCTTTCTCTTATTTTCCAACATTTCCTCTACTTTTTCTTTCCTTATTTCCTCTTACTTCCTCTACTTATTTCCTTCTCGATGATTTCTACTACTTTCCGTCCTCTAACTTTTCCTCACTTTACATACATCCCCTACCACCTCGACCACATATTTTTTCTATATTCCCCGACCCTCATTCCCCCTTTTTTTCTTCTTCCTCTACTTCCTCTCCCTCACTTCCGATATTTACATTACTTTCCCTTTACTCATTTCGCCTTATTTCCCTTTTTTTTATTCACCATAATTTTCCTTTTTTCCCCTTTTCTTACTCTCTCTCAATTTTCATATTTCTCTGCTTTACTCACACAACATTCACCCTTCGATTCTCTACCTTTCCCCACCTTTACACAACTTCTTTCTTCTTTACATTCTCTTCTCTTTACTTCCCTAACTAATAATATCCTTTTTCTACGTCCTTTCCCAAGTTATCACTTACTCTCTCCTAATCACTCGGATTATCTTACTAGATATTTCATCACTTCTCCTTACTACGCTCCTACACTTCCTATTATTTTCCCTACTGCCCATCATCTTCACTACTTGCCGTCATTTCCCCTGATTTCCATCATTTTTCCTACTTCTTATCATTTACCTTACTTCTCTTTTTCCTACTTCCCCTTTCCTCACTTCCTTTTATTTTCTATACTTCCCCCTCCTTACTTACCCAAAATTCACACTTTTCTTTCCTTCCTAAACTTCTTTCTTTTCTACTTTTCCGTCTTTTAATTTACCCAACTTATATTACCCTTCCCCTGTGTCCTTTCTCTAGCTATCACTTACCCTTTTCTAATCATCTAAATTACCTTACTAGCCTACCTATCACTTTTTCTCATAACCCTTTTACACTTCCAATCATTTTTCATACTTCGCTTCCCCGCCTTTCCCTACCTTTCCCCACCTTTGTCCAACTCCTTCCTTTTCTACTTCACCCTCTCCTTATTTCTCCAACTAGCATTATCCTTTACCGACATTCTTTTCCCAGCTAACACTTACTTTTTTCTAATCACTTAAATTACCTCACTAGCCTACCCATCACTTTTCCTCACTACCCTCCTACAATTGTAATTATTTCCCCTATTTCCATTTTCTAATTTCCTATAATTTCTCTTACTTACCCTTCCTTCATTTCTTTTTACTTCCTCTTTTTGATTTTTTTCCTATCATTTTCGCTACTTCTCCTCCCCTGAATTCTCTTTACTATCCATACATTTTCTACCATCTTCATTCCTTATTTACACATTATTTTCTGACCCTCATTTTTCCCTTACTTTTTCTACTTTCCATACTTGCTCTTTCTCAGTTCCGATCATTTCCCGTACTTCCCCTCTACTTATGTCGCCTCACTCCTTTTTTTTTCTTTCCCATAATTCCTCATACTTCCCCTTCCCTTACTTACCTTCACTTTCCATACTTTTCCTCCCTTAGTCACCTAAAATTCACCCTTCGATTTCCACCTTTCCTCAACTCTTTATTTTCTACTTCCTCCTCTCCTCGCTTCTCCAACTAACATTATTCTTCCCCTAAGTGATTTTAATACTTATCACTTACTATTTTCTAATTATCTAAATTACCTTACTCGCCTTAATATCACTTTCTCTTACTATCCTCCTAAACTTCTGATCATTCCTCATAACTACTATGATTTCCCTTACTTCCCCTTCCTTCACTTCCCCTCACTTTTAATACTTTTTATGCCTCACTCACCCAACATTCACCCTTTGCTTTCCTACCTTTCTCCAACTTCTTTCTTCTTCAATCCTTCCTATCCTCACTTCTTCAACTAACATTATCTTTCTTCTACGTCCTTTTACCACCTATCACTTAATATTTTCTAATTATCTAAATTACCTCACTCGCCTAAATATCACTTTCTCTTACTACCCTCCTACACTTCTATTCATTTCTCATACTTACCATAAGTTCCCTTACTTACCCTTACCTCACTTCCCCTCACTTTTTATACTTTCTATGCCTTACTCACTTCTTTCTTCTTCAATCCTTCCTCTCCTCACTTCTCCAACTAACATTATCCTTCTTCTACGTCCTTCTACTACCTATCACTTACTATTTCCTAATTATCTAAATTACCTTACTCGCCTAAATATCACTTTCTCTTACTACCCTCCTACACTTTTAATCATTTCTCATGCTTACCATGATTTCCCTTTCTTCACTTTCCTTCACTTCCCCTCACTTTTAATACTTTCTATGCCTCACTCACCTAACAGTCACCCTTTGCTTTCCTACCTTTCTCCAACTTCTTCCTTTTTTAATTCCCCTCTCCTTACTTCTCCAAGTAAGATTATCCTTTCCCTACGTCCTTTTACCACCTACCACTCACTATTTCCTACTTATCTAAATTAGCTTACTCGCCTTAATATCACTTTTTCTTATTACCCTCCTACACTTCTAATCATTTTTTATACTTACCATCATTTCCCTCACTTATCCTTCCCTCACTTCCCCTCACTTTCCATACTTTCTATGCCTCACTCACCCAACATTCATCTTTCGCTTTCCTACCTTTCTCTAACTTCTTTCTTCTTTAATCCTTCCTCTCCTCACTTCTCCAACTAACATTATCCTTCTTCTGCGTCCTTTTACCACCTATCACTTAATATTTCCTAATTATCTAAATTACCTCACTCGCCTAAATATCACTTTCTCTTACTACCCTCCTACACTTCTATTCATTTCTCATACTTACCATAATTTTCCTTACTTACCCTTACCTTACTTCCCCTCCCTTTTTATACTTTCCATGCCTTACTCACTTCTTCCTTCTTTAATCCCTATTCTCTTAACTTCTCCAACTAACATTATCCTTCCCCTACGTCCTTTTACCACCTATCGCTTACCCTTTCCTAATCACTTAAAATATCTTTCTAGCCTACCTATTACTTTTTCTCACTACCCTCCTGCACTTCCAAACATTTTCCCTACTTCTCCTCCCTAATTGTCCAATATTTCCTGTACTTCCTCTTTCCTTATTTCAAATTACTTACCCTTCATAATTCCTCTTCTATAATTTTACTACTTCCCTCCCCTCATTTTTCGTCCTTCCCTTTAATCTCTACTTCTTATTTCCCCTCACTTTTCCCAACTAATTCCTCTTTCATAATTTCAACTACTTTCTTTCTTCTCACTTTACATCCTTCCCTCCCATCTTTACCCCTTATTTTCCCTCTGTATCCCGCCTCTCAATTTCTTCTGTACTTTTTATACCTTTCCTACTTCTATTTTTCCTTACTTCACCTATTTTACCTCCCCTCACTTTCCCTACTCCTATAACCCTCTTTAACCCTACCTTTTCCTCCTAAAATACGGAGACTTATAGACTACAGGCCTACGAAACCCTAATAAAAACACAAATTTTCTCCTATCCAACTTATTAAAAATGTGCAAATTTCCTTTTTCAATCCAGAAAAATAATTGAGAATAAAAAATTTAACTTTTGAAAATTAAAGGAATTTAGAATCAAACCCATTAAAAATTAAATAATTATATGTGATATTAAATGTGTAACAAAGCGATTGAAAATGCTTTATTTTCCAAAAAAAAAAATTTTTTATTACAGTTATAGGAGATGTAAATTTACAAAACAGATGCTAGTTGAAAAATTATGCTCCTTGCATTAAAGGGCTTCTAATTTTTCAATTAGCATTATTTAATGTCTAATAAATTTTCGAATAAAACTTTTTTAATTTTAAATACTTTAAATTAAGAAGAGATCTAAAGTTTTTATTTTTGGGTTAAGTATTTAATACTTGAGTCAAAAATTATTTTCAGGGTAGACAGTTTTATTTTTTTTATTTTAAAGACAGAAAAAAAACCTCGACAAGATCAAAAAAATTTTTTCAAAAGCCAGCCTGAAATTTGTATATTGAGAATTTTCCTACGTTTGTTCCTTTTCGAAAATTTAAAAATTCTACAACATTCAAAATATTTTTATTATACATTTTGAAAATTGTTTAAGTAAAATAATTTTCTTCTTAGAAATAATTAATGAAAACAAGCAAATAAAATTGGTAAAATAAAAATCCAGACGAGTTCCCACGCTGCGGACGTGTGCATTCCTTTCTAGTAAATAAAATAAAAAAATAAATCCGAAGATCGAATTGCAAGACCCTGATTTTATGAAAGTTGCACAATTTAAACAAAGAAGGTAAGTTACAACGAGTCCCTTTTCTCTGAAGGTCGATGGGTTTCATGTCCTGAAATAATTGAACAAAAGAATGAAAGAAATAAAAATTAAAGAAACTAAAATTGTTACTATAATTTAAAAAATTTATTACTTTCTTAAAAGGAATGACGTGTGATAATACTCTAAGCTTAATTAATTTTTTTTTTCAATTGGCACTTTCATCTCTGAAACTGGAACACTTGCCTGAACCACGCCTGCGATCGAAAGCCTCAGGCGAAGCCCTACAGTGATACAATACCGGCATTTACGAGACAAGTGATGCAAGATGATTTAAGTTTTAAGTCATAATAAATTGCAGTCTCCCACAAAAGCAATAAATTACACCTATGCATTTCACTTTTTTTCTATTTTAAAAAAAAATGTTAAACATTTTTCCAGAGATTTTCAAATTTTCAACTTATAAAGAAAAAATTTTTAACCAAAAATGGAATAGATTAAAAAAAAATTTTGACAAAAAAACGAATTTTTAAGAGAATAGTTAAATTTTTGAATAAATAGTCCTATTTTTAACTAGTTAGTTTAATTTTTTTAACAGTAGTATAATTTTTAACCAAAAATATGAATTTTTAACCAAATAGTTTAATTTTTAACAAAAAAAAAATTCGTGAACTGAAAAGCTAATTTTCTACTAAATTGTTAAATTTTCCACAGAAAAGTTTATTTACGACCAAACAGTTGAATTTTAAAATTAAATAATTTTTTTTTGATAAATAATTTTTCAAGCGAATAGTTTAATTTTTTTACTAAGTTGTTGAATTTTCCACAAAAAATTAATTCACAACAAAGTAGTTGAATTTTAAACTTAAATAATGAATATTTAACAAAAAGATAGACTCTTTTACAAAGTTGTTCGACTTTAAAATTAGCAGTTTATTTTTTGTCACTTTTTAATTTTTTTTTTAATTAATAATTATTGTTAATTACAGAATAGTTAAATTTTTAAATGAATAGTTTAATTTTTAATCATATAGTTTGATTTTCTACCAAAATATTATAATTTTCAGCTAAAAATATTAATTTTTAACTCAAATGTTATGTTTCAATAAAATAATTTAATTTTTTTACCAAATTGTTGAATTTTTCACAAAAAATTATTTCACGACCAAGTAGTTGAATTTTCAACTCCAATGATGAATCATAAACAAAAAAAAAGGAATTTTCACAAAATAGTTTAACTTTAAATCAAGCAATTGATTTTTTAACAAATAAACAATGAATTCATTTTTTCATTTTTTTTTGAAAAATTATTAATTTGTTCATCACGTAATAGTTGATTTTTCAAATAAATATGTTGATTTTCAATCAAATAGCTTAATTTTCTAGCAAAGTAGTTGGATTTTGAACTAAAACACGAATTTTTAACAAAAAGTTGTTTCTCAACAAAATAGTTTTTAAATAAACGTTTATTTTTTTTAACAAAATAGTTGAATTTTTGACTAAAAAATGGAATTCTCGTCAAATTATGTAATAAATTGTAATCATAACGAAAACAATAAATTACACCTAAACAATTCAATTTTTCCTTCATTTTGGAAAAAATAAAGCTAAAAAGATATATTTTCAACTGAATTAATAAATGTTCAAAAAAAAAATTAATTTTTATTAATAGTTTACTTTAACCAAAAAAGACAAATTATAAACAAAATAGTTAAATTTTTAACTACTCAAATTTCAACCTTAAAAGATGAATCTTTAACTAAACTTATAAATTATTAACAAAAAATTAATTTTCAAGAAAGAATTTTAGCTCTTACCCAATTAGTTGAATTTTCAATTGAAAAAGATCTATATTTAAAACAATAACTAACTTTTAACCAAAAACAATTAGGCTTAAAAAAAAGTCCAATTATAAAAAAGAGTTGAATATTCAACCAGGTATGATTTTCCAGCTGAGGTGGGGGGGATAAAGAAAATTGTTGATTTTTAAATTCAAAATTACAAATAAAAAAAACAGTTAAATTTTCATTAAAAGAATTAAATTTGCAATAAAATTTTTGAATTTTTAATTGAATACTTGAATTTTTAACATGAAAAGATGAATTTTTAACAAAATTAATGAATCTTCAAAAACATTTAATTTTCAATAATAAATCAATTTAACCTGAAAAGACGACTGAAAATAAAAGAGTTGAATTTTCAATCAGATAAAACTTTTCAGTGGATAGAGAAAAAATTTTAAACAAATTGTTGTAAACTTAATCGAAAAAGTCAGGTTTTCTACAAAATCGTTAAATTTTCAACCCGCAAATGCAAATTTTTAATCAAAATAGAGAAATTTAAAAAAAAGTTGAATTTTCTATCAATTAAATTATTTTATAAAAAAAATCGTTGCATTTTGAACAACATAATTAAATTTTTAACTGAATATTACAATTCTTAACCAAAAAAGATAAATACTTAAACAATAATAGTTGGATTTACAATGAAAGTGATGGATTTTTAACTACAATTATGAATTTTAAAATTGCAATTTTCAAAACAATGTTAATTTTTAACCACATAGTTGAATTTCTAACTAAAATTTTAAATTTTTAACCGAGAATTGAAAAAATTAGCTTCCAACAAAAAACAAGAATTTTTAACAAAATAGTTAAATTATAAAAAATGAATCTTTACCTAATAAAAAAAAAATTTCTTCAAAAAGTTTAATATTCAATATAAAAAAATTAATTATTTATCCAAAAACAACGAATTAAAAAAAAAATAGTTAAATTATAAAAAATGAATCTTTACATAATAAAAAAAAAATTCATCAAAAAGTTTAATATTCAATATAAAAAAATTAATTATTTATCCAAAAACAACGAATTTTTAACAAAATAGTTTAATCTTCAACCAGACAGTTGAATTTTTAGCCAAAAGAGATAAATTCTGATTTAAAATATGACAGTAGACTATTCAGTTCAAAAAAATCTACTAAATACGAAAAATCGTAGGATTTTCTTTTTTTTTATTAATTTAAAACAAGAAAAAGAGAAAGTTTTTTGAAAACAGAGGAAAAAGGTAAAAAAGGCGAAAGGGGAAGAAGGAGAAAAGGGGGAAGGGAGAAAAAGGAGGAAAACGGGGAAATGAGAAAAAGTGAAAATGGGGAAATGAAAAAGAGTGAAAAAGGAGAAAAAGCAGAATTCTTTGAAAAAAGGACAAAGAGGGTAAAAAGGGGTAAAGTTTCAATTTCGTATTCAAATTCTTCACTTGTAAGATAAAAAAACTAATTTTTATTATTTTTATGGATTTCCACACATTTATATTTACATAAAGGGAAAAAGGTGAAAGAGAACGAGGGGAAGGGTGAAACGAGAAGGAATAAACGGAAATTTAAAAGAGGAAAGCGGAAAAGGGTAAAAGGGAAAAAAAGGAAAAGAGTACAAGGAAAAACGGTAAAAGGAGAATGAAAAAGGTGAAAAGGGAAAGGGACAAGAAGAAAAGGAAAAGGGGAAAGTAAAGGGCAGAAGAGGTAAGAAGAAATGTGAATAGTTTAAGTAGAGAGAGGAAAGAGGAAATTGGTAAGGGAGAAAAGGAGCAAGTGGAAAAGATAGAAAGAACAAGGGGAAACAGAAAAGGAAAAAGAAAAAGAAGGAAAGAGGAGAAGGGAAAAAGGGAAAGTTGAAAACAGGAAAGGAGTAATGGAAAAGGTTAAAGCGGAGGAGGAAATGGGAAAGGGAAAAGAGGAAAAAGGGAAAGAGAAAAGGAAAAAGGACAAAGAGAAAAAGGGTGAAGTGAAAAAGGAAAAGAGGAAATTGGAAATTTTGACATACACACATATATGTATATATATATTTTTTGAGGGGCCGGTAATCGAAAAACAACGAATTTTCAACAAAATAGTTCAATTTTCAACTAGGTAGTAGAGTTTTTAACTAATTGAGATGAATTTCAAATTAAAAATATAATAGTAGATTTCCCGGTTCAAAAAGGCAACTTGAAACCAAAAAAATTATTGGATTTTCTTTTTTTTTTATAAATTAAAAATGAGAAAAAGGGGAAGTTTCTTGAAAAACGGGAAAAAGGGGGAAAGGGAGAAAAAGGAGAAAAATATAAAAGGGGAGAAGGGGATAAAAGGGGGAATAAGGAAAAAGGGGAAAGGTAGAAAAAGGACAAAAATGAGAAGAAGGGGAAAAAGGGCAAAAAAAGAATTCGTTACAAAAAGGTCAAAGAGGGGAAGACAAGAGAAAATGTCAGCTTTGTGTTCAGATTCTTTACTTGTAAAATAAGTACACTAATTTTCTTTTCTAAGGATTTCCACACATTTTCATTTACATAAAAGAGCAAAGGTAACAGAGAACGAGAGAAAGGGGGAAAGGGAAGGGAAAAACGGACATTGGAAAAGAGAAATTGGAAAAGGGTAAAACGGAAAAGGGTGAGAGAGTAAAAGGGTAAAGGGGTAAAAGAAAAAACGGGAAAAAGAAAAAGGGGAAAGTGTCAAGAGGAAAGAAAAGGGAGACAGAAAAAAGATGAAAACGGAAAAGAAGAAAGGCGAGAGGTTGAGGCAGAAGGGGAAAGGGAAAATTGGTAGGGGGAAATAGGAAAAAGGAAAAAGAGGAAAAGAAGTAAATGATAAGTGGGCAAGGGGGCAAGGGGTAAGAGAAAAAGGAGAAAGCGGCAAAGAAAAAGGAAAAAGGGGAAGGTGAAAAGAGGAAAGGAGTAATGGGAAAGGTTAAAGCGGAGGAGGAAGTGGTAAAGAGCAAAGAGGGAATAAGGGCAAAAGAAAAAGGGGAAAAGGGAAAGAGAAAAAGGGGAAAAGGTTAAAGGTGAAAAAGAAAACGGATAAATTTGAAATTTTTACACACACACATACATGTATATAAATTTTTTTTAAGGCGGTAACCAAAAACAACAAATTTTCAACAAAATAGTCCAATCTTTAACTAGGTTGTAGAGTTTTTAAGCAATTGAGATGAATTCCGAATTAAAAATATAACAGTAGATTTCTTAGTTTAAAAAAGCCGCTTGGAAAAAAAAAATGGTTGGATTTTATTATTTTTTATTGATTCAAAATGTGAAAAAGGAAAAGTTTCTTGAAAAAATGGAAAAAGTGTGAAAGGGAGAAAAATGAGAAAAATTAAAAAAGGGGAAAGGTGTGAAAGGGGGAATAAGGAAAAGGGACAAGGGAGGAAAAGAACAAAAATGGTGGAAAGGGGAAAAAGGGCAAAAAGCAGAATTCTTTACAAAAAGGTCAAAGAGGGGAAGACGGGTAAAAATGTCAGCTTCGTATTCAGATTCTTTACTTGTGAAATAAATACACTAATTTTTATTTTTTCAAGGATTTTCACACATTTTTATTTAGATAAGGAAAAAAGGTGAAAGAGAACAAGAGGAAGGGGAAAAGGAGAGGGGAACACGGAAATTGAAAAGGGGAAATTGGAAAAGTGTAATAGGGAAAAGAGGAAAAGGGTACAAGAAAAAACGGTAAAAGGAAAAGGAAAAAGATGAAGAGGTAAAAAGGTAAAAGGAAAAGAAAACAGAGTGGTTTTAAGGGATAAAGAGGAGAAGAAAAAATGCGAATGGTTGAAGTAGAGTAAGGGGAAATTGGTGAGAGAAAATGAAAAAAGGGTCACAGGGGTAAATAGTAAGGGGGAAAGGAGCAAGAAGCAAAAAATAAGAGAACAAGGGGAAAGGAAAACGAAAAGAGGGAAAGAGGTAAAGGAAAAAGGGAAAAGGGCAAGAGAAGAAAGGAGTAATAAGAAAGGTTATAGTGAAAGAGAAAATACAAAAGGAGAAAAGGATGCAAAGGAGAAAGAGAGAAAGGAAAAAGGGGAAAGAGAAAAAGGGGAAAGGTAAAAGGGTGAAAAAGAAAGGGGAAATTGGAAAATTCGACATACACACATATATGTATATATATTTTTTTTTTGAGAGGTAGGCGGCCAAAAAACAACGAATTTTTAACAAAATAGTTCAATCTTTAACTAGGTAGTAAAGGTTTCAGCCGATTGAGATGAATTCCGAATTAAAAATATAATATTAGATTTCTCAGCTTAAAAAATACACTTGGAACAAAAAAAATGTTTAAATTTTATTATTCTTGATTAATTCAAAATGTGAAAAAGGGAAAGTTTCTTGAAAAAATGAAAAAAGTGGGAAAGGAAGGAAAATGGGAAGAATTAGAAAAGGGGAAAAGGGGTGAAAGGAGGAATGAGGGAAAGGGACAAGGATGAAAAAGGACAAGAATGGGAGAAGGGGGAAAAAGGGCGAAAAGAAGAATTCTTTACAAAAAGGTTAAAGAGGGGAAGACGGGTAAAAATGTCAGCTTCGTATTCAGATTCTTTACTTGTGAAAGAAATACACTAATTTATATTTTTCTAAGAAATTCTACACATTTTTTTTCACATAAAGAAAAATGGTGAAAAAGAACAAGAGGAAGGGGAAAAGGGAAGGGAAACACGGAAATTGAAAAGGGGAAATTAGAAAAGGGTAAAAGGGAAAAGAGAAAAAGGGTACAAGAAAAAACAGTAAAAGGAAAAGGAAAAAGGTAAAAAGGGAAAGAGGTAAAAGAAAAACGAAACAGGGAGGAAAAAGGGGTAAAGAGGGAAAGGAAAAATGCGAATAGTTGAAGTGGGGGGAGGGGAAATTGGTTAGGAAAAATGGAAAAAAAGTATAGGGGTAAATGGTAAGTGGGAAAAGGAGCAAGGGGCAAAGAGTAAGAGAACAAGGGGAAAGGGGAAAGAAAGAAGGAAAAGAGGGAAAGAGGAAAAGGAAAAAGGGAAAAAGAGGAAAGGAGTAATGAGAAAGGTTAAAGCGGAAGAGGAAATGAAAAAGAAGAAAAGGATGCAAAAGAGAACGAGGAAAAGGGGAAATAGAAAAAAGGGAAAGATGAGAGGGAGAAAAAGGGAAAGGAAAATTGGAAAATTCGACATACACACATATGTGTGTATATATATTTTTTTTGAGGGGTCGGCAGCCAAAAAACAACGAATTTTCAACACATACACACATACATGTATATATATTTTTTTTTTGAGAGGTCATTAAACAAAAAACAACGAATTTCCAACAAAATAGTTCAATCTTCAAATAGGTAGTAAAGGTTTTAGCCAATTGAGATGAATTTCGAAATAAAAATATAATAGTAGATTTTTCAGTTTAAAAAAACAACTTGGAACAAAAAAAATTTGTTTGATTTTCTTATTTTTTATTAATTTAAAATGAGAAAAAGGGGGAAAATGGAGAAAGAAAGGAGAAGGAGAAAAACGAAAAAAATTAGAAAAGGAGAAAAAGAGGTTAAAGGGGGAATGAGGGAATGAGGAAAAGAAGGAAGGGAGGGAAAGGACAAAAATGGAAGAAAGCGGAAAAAGGATAATTCTTTACAAAAAGGTCAAAGAGGCGAAAAGGGGAAAAAATGTCAACTTCGTATATGGATGCTTGACTTTTAAAATGAAATCGCTAATTTTTATTTTTTTAAAGTTTTCCACAAATTTCCATTCACATTTAGATTTTTATTTTAGTGTGAAAGAAAAAAATAGAAATAGGGGTAAAAGGGAAAATAAGTAAAAGATGAAAAGGGTAAAAGTGGGAAAGGGGAAAAGAGGTAAAGGGGGCACGGGGGAAAAGGGGAAAAGGAAGTGAAGGGGGAAAATAGGGAAAGGATGTAATGGGGAAAAAGGGGAGAAGAGGAAATGGATAGTGCTTAAAAAATGGTACAAAGAGGGGAAGAGAGGAAAGAGTGTAAAATCTTTATTCAGATATTTCACATGTAAAATAAAATTACTAACTTCAATTTTTTCAAGGATTTTCAGAAACCTTTATTCACATTTACATTTTAATTTTAGTGTGACATAGTTTTTAAATGCTTCCTTATAATTTATAAATAGTTATTAACATTATTTTTTTTGGGGTTGGGGGATGGGCAGATGAGGATCATTTTAGAAGTTTTCAGGGTAGTCATCCATCTCAGCTTGGAAATTATTTTTTAACTCTTTTATCAAAAAAAGAACGCATCCATGAATTATTTCAAAAATAAGAATTTGGGATTATAAATATTACCTTAATATAATGTTGTCAAATAAAACCAACAAGAGATGGAAAAACTACCACCAATCAGGGTAATTATGAATTAATGGGGTAAACATGGATTTTACTGTACATACGAGTATTTTTTACAGGACGGTGCAAAGCGGGACGTGTGGGGTAAAGCAGAACACTCACTTTTTATTCAAAGAAAGCGAAACCCAACATTTTGTGTGTCACGCTTTCTTTTTTTCGTCTCCTTAGCTCCGTTTTAGGGTACAGCAGTTGATCCCTATTTGCCCCGATTGACCCACAATTACCCCGGTTGACGCTACCGAAAAATCTGAGTAGGCGATTCATAAATTTCTAGATTCTCCCACTACCAGCCGTGATTTAGTTCAGCTGGGTGAGGAATCAGCTGGGGTTTGTTAATAGTTGGATATGCGTACGGAATTCTGATGGCATGGGCAACTGGACCAACCGGAGAAATCTGTTTTGGGGCATTTTGAGAAAAAGAAACACTTGGTGCTACGACGTAAGATGATCCGTGGTTTGCTTGGGCACCTGAATAGTCTGAATGTGCATACGCATTTGGATGCACCTGGGCAACACCAATTGGTACCGAATGTTGAATTGGTGCTGGCAAAGGCAGCTGTCGAGCTGGTGCATAACCGTATCCAGCGTGTCCCAGTTTTTGATATCCTCCAACTGGAGCTGCAATTTGAACTGGAGCTGGAATATGAACTGGAGCTGGAATTTGAACTGGAGCTGGAATCTGAACTGGAGCTGGAATATGAACTGGAATCGGATGCCTTGGGTGA